>PVJS01010498.1:0-47879 GCA_004027185.1 Glis glis | reverse complement strand
TAAGAAATAGGACTATTCAACTACCCTTGGGCATGTCCTAGTCTCACTCCTTGTAGAAAACAATGAAATGTAAAATACTTTGTTCTTAGTCAAACTTTAAAATTATTTGGGGTCAAGTCTCATTCTTTTATATATCCAACTCAATTCCGTTCAACTAACTGCACTGAATGTCATGCTTTACAAAGCACAGAAAATAATAATTAATAAATAAGTGGTCTTTGGACATTGATTCATTAAAAATTGTTCAAGGGCACAGTTGTCAGTCTGCACTCTCCTATGGTCACCTCTTCGGCTCTATTTCATTAAGACCTTGCTGTGACACAGCTACCATGTCACCCATACCTCACTGTTCAGATTTATACTATCTCTAGGCTTAAAATGAAGGTTAAACTTTTTAAAGCATGGATAGAAATTTATGAGAAAATATCTAGTTTCTCAGCCCAGGAAAAAAATGTTATAATTCATCTGTACAAATCAAATGAAGTCATTACAAATGACCCTGATCTTCCTCAGATGCTGCATATTAGCAATAACCAGCACATAAATTTTGACAAATCCAATCTCATAGCTAATCTTTCACCAAAACTGTGACTAATTAAAAATTGGTCTGTGTTCTTACAATAACAGGACTAGCCCTAACTTGGAAACCCAAGGCACTCTGGATGTGGTAGGAGGTGTACATCCTCCCACACCCATGGAACTCAACCTCTCTCGCTCTCTCTTTCAGACTAAGGGAGAGTTTGTACAGCTTTCTGAGTGAGCTCTTAAGAAGCCTCAAGCACCCAGGAAGTCTGCTCAAATTTGACCTCACTTACTAGGCTACATAGTGGGTGACAACTGCATTCCTCGGTGACAATTTGACTCCTATCATCAAAAAGAAGAAGCAGAAGAAAAAAAAGCTACATGTCCCTTCTTTCAAAGAGTAAACAAAATACCAAATGATCCTTTAACCCTATGTCCATGGTAGAAAACACAGGGAGGAAAAAAAATAAAACTTCAAACTTGGAGACCCACAGCTATAAAATCCTCCCTGTGACTCTTGACGGTACAAAACGACAAATTGTGAAGAACTCAGAAATGAACAGCACTTCACAAGAGCACATTGATTTTCAATAAAGCCATTTACACATTTTTGCTTGGACTACAAGCAGCATGCTGTTTCCCAAAGCCTCTGCCACTGAAGTGGAAAGTGTGGACAGTGTCCTCACTCGGGACATCAAGTTGTCTTTGGAAACACTCCCCATGAGAAGAAGGTTCCAACCTTGACCAGAGAGGAAAGAGGCAAGAAAAATGGACCAAATGACATTTGATATTTTTCCCTGACTGACTTAATTACTTGGAAAAGAGAAAAGAATACACAGTGCTCCAGCACAAAAAGGCATTTATTTGAAATATAGCATAGCTCATATTGGCTGTGTACCAGCGAGCCCTCCAACAGACACGGCATGGGAAATTAAGAAGAGACTGCCTTGGGAAAGTATTTAACATCCTAGGTGAATGGTGATTTTCTTTTTTATTGCAGTTCTCCAGAGTAACACCTCAGTGTCCATTGAAAAACAAGAGATTTTTTTAATGAAGAAATTTAAACTGCAGAAAGAGTCAACATAAATTCATTCTGCTGCTGCCCTATGGTCTGTCTTATTGTGGTTTTAACGCCACAAATCATTAACACTCTGATGTAAAAAAATAATACTCGTCATGACTGAGAAGGAAGAAAAAATGATATCAGAAAGGTAGAAGGAACTTCGGTGACACAATACAGAGTTCTGTAAGCCCAGTGTTGACCAATACCCTCCCTTGTGTGAGTCAGTACTTTGCTGAGAGGAGCTGACAGGAAGCTGTTATAATGGGCAGGATTATTAGAGGCCAATCATGGCAAACCCCCCCCCTTTGACGGTGATTGGTTAAAAACCAATACCTAAAAGCAAAACTACACTGAAATTCCATCTAACTGGTTAGAATGGCAATCATCAAGAATGCAAACAATAATAAATGATGAGCCGGGCGTGGTGGCACACGCTTGTAATCCCAGTACTTTGGGAGGTGGAGACCGGAGGATCCGGGTTCGCGGCCAGCCTCAGCTCGCTCTCTCTCTCTCTCTCTACCTTGTGAGGCCCTCTGCAACTTCGTGAGACCTGGTTTCAAAATAAAGTATAAAAAAAATAGGGCCGGGGATGTAGCGCAGAGGTAGAACGCCCCTGGGTTCAATCCCCAGTACCGCAAAAAAATAAAATAATAATAATAATAAATGAGTCAAGGTTGTGGGGAGATAGGAACTTTTATGCACTGCTGGTGGTAGTGTAAATTTAGTACAACCACTAGAGAGATCAGTTCCTCAAAAGACAAGGAATGGAACCACCTTATGACACAGCTATACCTTTAATTCCAAGAGAATTAAAGCCAGAGTACTATAGTGATACATGCATATACATGTTTATAGCAGCACAATTTATAATAGGCAAATTATGGACCCAACCTAGGTGTCTGTCAACATATGAATAGATAAAGAAAATGTAGTCTAGGTACACAATGAAATTTAACTCCGCCATAAAGATCAAAATTATGTCATTTGCAGGAAAATGGATGCAACTAGAGACTATTATACTAAGTGAGATCAGCCAGTCTCAGAAAGTCAAAAGTTGTATTTTTTTCTCTTATATGTGGAGGATAGAATATAGGAAACCAAAGGGACCTCGTTTATCTGAGGAGAGAGATGGTAGAATAATGGAAGGGAATTGGGGAGGGATTTGGGGAGGGGAAAAACGAGGCTTGATGAAGAAAACAGTTCACATAATGCTATGTCCATATATGAAGGTATCATAGAAATCTCAGTAACATGTACAGGGAGGAGGAGAGGAGTGGGGTGGGATCTGGAGGGAAATACACCAAGTGCTCTTTATCACTTTGGACATCACTATGATGTATAATTACAATGCACCAATTAAAGTATATATATTTTAAATGACTGGCTATCAACAGATAAAAGTATAGTATGCCCATACTCTACAGTATTAAGAGCAATATAAAGAAATGCAGTACTGATACATGCAATTGCATGGATGAAAAAATTACGCCTAGTGAACAAAGTCTGTCGCAAAAGGCAGTATGTTGTGTGATTCTATTTATATGAAGTGTTCAGAACAAACAAATCTAAAGAAACAGAAATGAGAGTAGTGGCTGCCTACGGCTGGGGATGAGGGAGTTAGAAGACAATGGCTAAAGGGCAGGAGTTTCTTTTGGAGGTAATGAAAAGAATCTTAAAGTGATTGTTGGTTGTACAACTCTGTGAGTATACTAAAAGCTATTGAATTGAGTACTTTAAATGGGTGAATTGGATGCTATGCAAATGATATTTCAATAAAGCTGTTTAAAAGGAAAAGGCCAAATCCACCAGTCCCATGATATCTCCCTGACCACATTCATGCATTTATTCAATCAATAAATATTTATTAGGTGACTTATAAGTCAAATACTGTTCTAGGCATCAGAGATACAGCAGGAAACAAAACAGATAAAGTCTCTGCACTGGTAGCGATGATGAAAAATAAGCAAACAAACAAAAGAAACACTATGTAGAATGCACAGCTACTAAGAGATTGTAAGTGAGCTGGAGAGAAATGGAAGCTACGAAGTTGGGGGTGTGATTTTAGACACAGCCTTCAAGGAAAGTCATACTGAGGAGGTGACATTTGAATATTTGAATAAAGGTCTGAGAGAGTTATTGGTTCAGAATAAGCATATAACTGCATTTGGCCCAATCACATTAGAAAGAAAGAGCTTTGCATTACATGATTGAAGCAAAGGGAATCTCCCTCCCTGTGTCTGTCTGTTTCACACACACACACACACACACACACACACACACACACACACACACCAGATGTAAAAGATGAAGCATGTAGTCCCCCAGACTTCCTGCTACATTGCAAGAAATTTCCTGCCATAGGGTGAAACCAACACAAGACAGGGCAGTAGAGCAGAGACACAGAAAGAAACTGGATTTTTGTCAATCATCAATTAATAGCACCAAACTCTCCCCAACCTTTACCTCTCCACTTCCAGTCATGTGGCCCAACAAATTTTCTTAGTGTTTGGGCCACATTAAATGTGCATACATATCTCCCATGGCAAAATATCAGGATTCCTTTTCAAGAGATTCCTCCTGCTTTTTCACATGACCCCCCATGAAGAAATGGCTGTAGGGCTGAGTACCAGGCCAGGATGTGTGCGGGAACTCCAGGCATCCACTAAACACAGTCCCTGAAAGCAAAGACAATGGTCAGAGCAAAAAAAAAAAAAAATACAGTTTTGAACTTCTACAACTCCTTTCCTCTTTTATCAATGAATTGAGCCAAAATTTATCAAGGATTTCCTCTTGCAAAACAGTGCACTATATATTGAGAATACAACAATTTATACCTCCTTGGAATGTACAGTTCAGAACAAAAGATGAGTAAGCAAGCAAGCAAATAATTAAGCAAAATAGCCACTAGCTGTTATAAGTGGAGCAAAGGAAAGAAACCAGGAGCTGAGAAACAGAATAGCAAGGAAACTACTTTGCAGAACATGATTAGGAAAGGCCTCTTTAAGGAGGGGGCATTAGCATCCTATCAATGTCCCTGTTCCCAGGAGACTTCTACATCAATGTGAGCAAAGATGAACACCACCAAAGTGAGGAGAGAGAGATACACGCGGTGTCTCAACAATATACCTTGGGGCTCTTAAGGAAAATATCAGAGAATCCAGTTCTTCCTTTCAGAATGTTTTAACTTAGTTCTAGTTGCACTGAATAGACAAATCTCTCATTTCAAAAGCAAGGCTAATTTCTTCTAAGACACTGTTAGGGCCAGAGAGATGTAGTGCTAGGGTAGGGGACTGGCCTACGACAACAGGAACTGTACAATTCACTTAAAAACATAAAAATTCAAATAATTTTTAAAAATACTCTCTGGACAAAATAAAGTAAGCCTGTGACTAACCGGACATAAGGACCCTGTTGGTAACTCATCTTCTAAGAGTCGATTCAACACCTGCAGGCACTGTACATCTTTGGGAAAGATTTAAAATAATAGAAGTTACCATTTTCAAAAGTGAAAGGTAGAAATGCAGAGCTATACTAGTGGAATATTGTGAGAAAAAGTGAGGAGAGTGAAATCTTTATCAGAAACGTAAAGAGAATAAGAATTCACTATGCCTCTACTAGAAATATTGCCTTGACAGAGAAGAAAGGGACAGGACAGCAGAGAAAAAGAGGAGCAGGTGTCATCAGTGAGACAGGATGGGGGTGGTGATGTTTCCATGCCTAAGTTGTTTTGAGGAGGAAGAGTCGAGCAAGAGGCAATGGGCAGTGACTCCTCTGGCTCCCCATCCCCTACGGAGTGTACCAGCTTCCGTATTATCTCCCCCGCTGTTCAACATTCAGGCACTATAGGCTGAGAACACCACAGCATACACAAAGAAACAGAACCACATCTCAAGAGCTATGTGCCCAGTTCAGGTTTTTATTATGCTATCAATGTCAGCAATTTTTTTCCATTTCAGCAAAAAAAAAAAAAGGTGGAGTTTTTAAGCACAAAAGAAAAATGGGACAGGAATTGGGGTGCAAAATAGGAAATGTCCAATGGGAGATACCATTTGTTCAATGCATCCTTAGTCCATATGTTTTGATGATCCCTGAACCAATAACTAAATACTCATGGATTTATTAAAGCTACAAGTGATTTAGTCCAGTTAACTCATTTGGGGTTCAGTCTGAGCTCACCTTCCAGAGAGGATCTACCTAAGTTTCAAACTGTGACAGTAGGAGTCTGGGGACCCTAGAAACAGACGCTAAACTCATTAACAAAAGCTACCACTTTAACATTTCACATTGATGAGTATTTCTATGACCCTCCTGTTCTTGGATTCTGAGATATCTAGGAAAAAAACAGGTAGCAAAAAAAAAAAGTTGGGGAGACAGCAAAGGGAAGAGAATATGAGGACTACCTTAGTCAGTTGGGGCTGCTTTAACCAAGTCCCATGAACCAAGAGGCTTAGAAACAGCAGACATTCAGTTCTTGCAGTCTGAAGGCTGGAAGCCCGAGGTCTGATTGTCAACATAGTCACATTCTGGTGAGGCTCTCCTCAGAGTGCAGACTGCTGACTTTTCCCTGTACTATCACAGAGTACAAAGAGAGCCAGCCAGCTCTACGGCCTCAAAGGGCACCAATCCCACTCATTAGATTCCCACGAGGGGGTTCCACCCCTGTGACCTGACCCGTCAAAGGCCCTACCTTCTAAAATGATCACACTGAGATTAAGGTTTCAGCATATTGATTTGTGGGGGGGCACACAAACATTCAGTCCATTGCAAGGGCCAAAAAGAGTTGATAAAATATAATCTGTGCCTTGAAACAACAATGCTGTGAAGAATATGAAACTATTAAATAAAAATAAGCAACAACAAATAATTAAGAGCTTCAGCCTTAGAACACCACCCCATCTCTCTCTCTTTTCTTCCCTCTACTACATGTATCAAAAACAAATAGTCCTTTCATAAATTGAAATCAACTTCCAATCGTCTCAGATCCTGAAACTGGGTATCAAGGATTCAGGATTACTGATTTCCTGGCCTCTACAGAACATAAACACTCAGTGGCGAAGGATAATATCAACCTAGGCCTCAAATGCTTTTACATTTATTCTAAACAATGTTCAACATTCAATCAAAACTACTGATATTATACATAGAGCACATATATATTGCATATATATACACACATATACACATATATACATACACAACACATATACAGACAAATAAAAATTATCAATTATTTATTTAAACTCAATATATTAGAAATTATATCATATGGTATGATATTAAATGTTTCAATTAAAGTGCAAAGATTTCAGACAACAAATTTTTTAAATATATGCTATTTATAAGAGATATAAAATCATCAGTATAATTAACCAAATTAATTAAATAGAGGAGTAAAATCACAAGATTACTGAATAAATGCCAAAACAATTCATAAAATTAAACATCCATTTGCCATTTAAAAAAAAAGCTTTTGGACAAAACCAAAAATAGAAGGGAACTTTCTATCCACAATGAACATGCGACAAGGATGATATTTAAACATTAAGAGTTTAAAATATCCTCTGATATCAAGAATAAGACCTGAAAACCTCTCCCATCACTTCTTTTCAATATTGCTTTGAAGACCTTAGACAGTACATTAGGGAAAGAAAAAGAAAAAATATTAAAATTGAAAATTAAAAAATAAATTTTTTATTGTTTTGCAAATGATGATTATTTATGCTGAAAAAAGGAATGTGTAGGTAAATTATTGTTCAAAACTAAATCTTGCTAGAAGCACCGTGCACTGCTCTCCTGAGGAACAGGAAGAGCGTGGGCATCACAAAGGGGCCTAGTTGCTTGGCTTCTGTATCTTGACTCAGATGCATCATGGTTGTTTACTTTGTGATAATCCATTGAGGACTTTCTATATGTATGTTATAATGCACAATCCTAAAATATGGAGGGAGGGAAAGGAGGAAAGAAAGAAAACTACAACTGAATATCAAATAAATACTGGAACCTAAGAGAAAGCTAAAATCCCAGAAGGAGATTTAATAATTACCTAAGCAAAGAACAAGCAGAAAGTAGAAAAACCCACACCCCTGGGATTAGTTTCCTTGATGAAGGCACAGGATGATCAATGGGAATGCCATTCTGAAGGCTCAGAAGACCAAATCTCTGAAAAGGATCAATTACAGGTTCCAGAAAGAAATGTCAGAAAACTGAGAATAAATTTGCTAAATAGGTTGTTTCAAGTCATGCAAAAGTAAGAAGTAGGAGAAATATCAAATGCAATACCCATGCACTAAATCTTGCCCACAGATATGTATCATCTGTTCTACACACTGCTAAAAAAATTAATTGGCCCAACTTTTAAAATGGAGAGAGTTCCAGATTGTCTCCCAGAGAACAGCAAGGACTCTCAAGGCCAGCACTTTCCTTTCAGCCAATGTGGCTCATTTATTTTACCTGTGTTGTTCCAGTGTCAAACCAAGATGTAAACTCAGATCTGGTTTAAAGTCTTTTCTCTCTTAAAAATATCATCCTGCTTCCAGAAAGATATTACAAGTGTTGGGCCTGAGCCTGAAAATAATAGAACTAACGACTAAGGGCTTATGGTTTAAACTTACTGTTCTTCCCTTCCTCTAAACTTCAGGATTATTTCTCCAGTTAGAAGGAAGGATGTTTTTACTTTTCACTTTTTAGCAATGCCTTCTTCCATCAGCTGTTTCTAGAAGTTTCTAGTTATCCTATATAGCAGAACTGCCCTGTGTGGGAACCTCTCAAGGTAGCAGTCTCAGTGATTCATTCAAGAGCAAAGGATCGCAGGTTCAAAGTCAGCCTTAGCATCTTAGAGAGGCTCTCAGCAACCTAGTGAGACCCTGTGTCCAAATAAAATTAAATAAAATAAAAAAGTAGGGCTTGGTGTAGCTTGGACTTAGAATGCCCCTGGGTTCAACCCCCAGTACCACACACACACACACACACACACACACACACACACACACACACACATGCACACACATAGCACAAGCCCATTTCATCAGCATCACCATCAGAATGAAAGATGAATTTTCAGGAACACTCCTGGGTATGTACACAGCTACATAGACAGAGATATCCTGTGGGATTCTGGGAGGCAATATATGCAAATACTCTTTGAAAAGCATAGCCTACTGCATTAAATGTGAGAATTTGTTAATTTAAGTAACCTGGAAATTCACTGATAGAAATGAAAGAGTCTAGACACTGTTTCTTGAAGTAACATCCAACTTATAGTCAGCAAATCAATATGCTATAGCAAGGCATGATTTGGGAATGATTTAATTCACTCTATTCTGCTTAATGCAGTGAAAGGCTTATACCCCTCAACCCTGTTTGCCCTAGGCCTCAGGGCAAACATCTCCCTGCTAATGGCTAGGCAGTAATTCAGAGAAAGAGAAAATAGAAACCTTCAGGCTGTACTGGAATACAACGGGGACTCTTCCAAAAAAAGAGCAATTGAGCCCTTGCTCCAACAACTTCAAGCAAAGGTTAGAGAATCACCCAGGCTTCCCTGGGTCACTATTTTGCATAGTCCCCTCTAGGGATAAATCTGCTGCTTTCTTTCATCTATAGAATAGTCCAGAACATCTTTGGTATCCAAAGTTTCAGGGACCAAAGGTAACTATGATATTCACAGACACCTAAGTGATTAATCTAACAGGCTTACTTACAATAAATAAATTTGAAATGATAGCACTTTTACAAAAAAAAAATCTACTAGTTCCACAATCTATGGCATTAGTCATGTGCCTTATGCATTGATTTTAAAACAATAGCACTAACAACTATGAAACATTATCAGCCTATCGATTAGTATGGAAGTTATGAACCTGGCTTTTGGTTTTAACAATTCTGAGGTAAGTAACATAATTGTTCAGTGCTACAGTTCACCCCACTGTGAAAAAAGTTTGTTTATTCTCCATACCCCACACAGAAAAGACTATTGTTAACTGAGGCCTTTAACCATGGAGGGAAATAACCCATTTATCAAAGGATATTGATGCTAGCCATAGCATACACAGCTGTGAATTCTGAAAGAAGCCAGGCTGTGAGAACAATCTGTGACACTCACAGGTGACACATTTCTCCCACTGCTTACCAAGGTCAGTTCCCCCACTCTGGCCAGCTAGGGGGGTGTCCCTTTCCCCTCCTCCAATTCCTGGAGCTATCAGGTAGAGCCAAAGAGACTTTCCCAAAAGAGCAAGAATGTCTCTCTGATAAATATTTGAAAGTAGCTACACATTTTCCTTCTCCTAGAGAAGAAAATCAATACTACATAACCACTGTGTTTCAAATATATACTGATAGCTCACACTAAAGTGAATTAAAATAAAGTGGAAAAAGTTCCTACAAACAGCTTTCTTCTTCTCTTACTAAAAAACAAATTTAGATTCACTCCCTTGACTCCATCCAAGACTCTTCCCCCTTCCACTTCTTGACCCAGGCTCTGTTTTCTCAAAAGGGAAAAGATCTTCAAAAAAAGAAATAAATAATAATTGCAAAAGTTCAATTCCAAAGGATCCTTCTTGTATTTGTGCTGATTCACTGGACTGATCTCATACAGTGCCAAGGGCACACCAAGGCAGGGGCTCCACAATCACTATTTGGTAAGTTAACTGAAGGTTGACCCTCTGCCAGGACTAGAGGCTGCACAGGACTGGCAGTAAGAGAGAAATGGACAGTGTTTGCTGAATGGAGATAGAGACACTCAGGCATGTTTCTGCAATGACACTGGCAAAAGCCCCAGCATGAAACAGCCCTATCACCTATTTGTAGGTCAGAAGGAACAGACAACTGGCCAACTCAAGAGTGATGATACAATAGTAGCCACTACTCATGCAGCACTTCACTCTGTGACATTTACAAATCCCATCTCAGTAACTATGTAGGCCCGTGTCTTAGTCAGTTCAGGTTGATATAACAAAATACACTAAACTGGGTGAGTTACAAAGAACAGAAACTCATTTCTCACAGTTCTGGAGGCTGGGAAGTCCAAGATCAGGGGTCCAGCATGATCGAATTCTTGGGTTGCAGACTGCCAACTGGCTGTGTCCTCACATGGAAGAAGGGACTAGCTAGCTCCCTAAAGTCTCTTGTATGAAGACACTAATCCCATAAAGGCTCTGCCCTCAGGACCTAGTCATCTCCCAAAAGCCCTACCTCTTAATAGTACCACCTCTGGGGTAAGGATTTTAACATGAATTTTAGGAAACGCACATATTAAAAATGGAGCAGTACTGTTGCTATCATTCCCATTTTGCCAAAAGAAAACCATAGTAGTTATCTATTACTGCATAACAAATGAACCCCAAACTCAGCAGTTTAAAATAACAAACACTGCCTCATACAGTTTCTGGGGATCAGAAAAACAGGAGCAGCTTATCTAGGTGGTTCTGGCTGAGGGTCTCATGAGCTTGATGTCAAGGGCTTGGCTTGGACTGCAGTCATATGAAGATCTGACTGAAGCTGGAGGATCCACTTCCAAGCTCACTCGTGGCTATTAGCAGGAGACCTCAGGTCTCTGACACATGCATTCCTCTACAGCGTTGCTCATAACATAGCTGCTGGCTGCCCCCGGAATATGTGATCTAAAACTCAGAGAACTACCAAGATGGAAGACTTGGATCCTCATAACCAAATTTCAGAAACGACATACTATTATTTCTGCATATTTGATTGGTCGCACGTGGACCAATCGGCAAATGTAGGTGGTGATAATATACAGTCATCACTAGCAGAAGGCAGGGCTTACTGGGAGCTATCTTGGAGGCTGGCTATCACACACAAAAAAAGATAAAATAATAATGGATGCACGGAAAGTTGCCAACTTGACAGTTAGTCCTGAAGAAATCAAGACTTAAACCAGGGGAAGTGATTCTACCCAGAGGCCACACCCTTTAGAACCACTAAGCCAATATGGGTGACGTTAGACATGAAGATACAATGCCCACCCCGGTCTTGTTTGAAGGCCCACCCCGTAATGGCACTAACCTGAGAGTTCCCATTCCCTCTGACCCCCGTGGGGCTGGAAACCTCATCAGGACACTGGGGTCCCTGCACAGGACCCTCTGCCTGCTGCTTCTTCTCCTGCCTTCCTTCCACTCTAGTCAAAATACTAAAAGTCCTGTCCACATTCAAGTCTTTTTCCAAAAACAAAAACTTGGAAGGGAGCATCGGACAAAACTCTGAGATTGTATTAACTTGGCAAGTTTAAACAGTAAAGCAGAACTCTGTTTTCTTAAGTTCCCTTGCAATTGCTCTTCCTTGAGAATAAATCCACATGCTCACTACAGCTAAACACTGGGGGAAAGAAAAAGTTCAGCTAAATAAAGGGAAAAAGAAAGTTTTTAGCAACTTTTAAAAAAAATTAGTAACCATATTTCTTTAACAGACATTCATTTCCTGGATTAGACACCAAGAAATCCACACCATCACTCTGTTTTATTTATTCTAGGCATCTGTGGATTGTAGAGTAGATTGTGTTATGTATAATGCTTTGAAAGGACCCTTCAGAGAAAGAACTAAATGAATTTTCCCATCTATTCTTAATATTCCCCCTCCTGAATGCAGACAGCAACAGAAAAATTCAAAGCTATTATTTTTAATGTCAAATGCCTTACTAGTCCAATAAAAAGGGGAAGATATTAAACTTTTTTATATAACAAGAACCAGATAGCACATATCTTCAAGAAACACATCTTAATCAAACTGAACATCGGAAATTAAAAAGAGGATGGATGAGTGAAGGTATCCATCCTCACTTAATTAAAAAAAAAAGTGCTGGCAATTCTTATGAACAAGAGAGCATGTATTCTTTGCCCTTTGTTCCTTTCAGAGGAATAGTGTGGATTAATTTTGGTTCAGAGGGTTCTAAAAAGAACACCTGAGAAATTGCTGTACTCATAATCTTCTGATGAAAGGAAATATTCCCTCATTTAGGCAAATCTATCTTAACATTGGGAAACAATATCAAGAATAAGGACAGGTGGAGTTGAAACCCACCTCTGCAGCCTTGACCAGGGGCATTTGAAATGCCTTCCTGATGAGTTTACAAACTGGTTGTAAATATTAGCTCATCTAACTTGTTTAATGCCTGCTGAGAAAAATAGTCTACAACTATAGGGTGGGAAGAGCAGTAGGATGTTTATTAAAGGCATCTACATTAACATAATTGCCTGGCCACTGCCGCCTCCCTCCTGTGTCTCCACGGCCGCAGCCAGGCCCTGTGGGATCAGCCCTCCTGCCCCCTGTGCACACCCAGAGGTCCAGTGCCACGTTTTCTCCGTAGCTCTGGGTCCTTAGATCTCGGTTGGACATTTGTTTTCTCCTTAGTTGCATGTCCTGGGTTTTTGTGATGATCAATGGACTTTAAAGAAAAAATGAAAAAACAACCAAAAATTTTGAAGAAATGTCAAAAAATAAAGGCATCTACATAAAATATTTCAAAACTGGATTTAAAACTAATTCAACCAAATCACCATAACCCAAGAAAAATTATAAGAGCAAATGCTTATTGAGTACCAGCAAAGCACTGTGCAGTGGTATATCCAATCCTCACAAGAAATCTGAATCCTATGCTCAGTCCCATTGTACAGATGAGCCAACAGGTCCAAGAACAACTTTCTCAAAGAAATGCATCTCTGTAAGAGTTAGCATCTGGCTTTTCATGCAAATCTATTTGATTACCAGGCATGAAGGGACCCTGTACCAGACTGCCCGGCGACTCTATAGAGGTCTTGTTCTCCAGAGTCAAGAAGTACCCTGCTCATCTTCAGAGACAAAAAAGAGCCTCACCCTGATAACACATACACCATATACACATGACATACACTCACATACACACTGAGATTTTATGTAACATTCTGCAAGTCAGAAGTACTCCTGGATACTAAGTGTGGCTTAGTTACATTGATTATAAGGCTGAACCAGGTTTGAAAACGTATGGAAGCATACCTCCATTTTTCACTTCACACTTGTATCTCAGAGAAGAATTCAAATAACATTGTTACTGGTTTGACCTGCTAAGTGGGGATTGAAAAATACCATGGATCCCATAATTACATGTAAAAATAGAAATAAAATTCTCCAAATAAGAGAGCATTTGATGGGTGAAAATGACCTAACTTTTCTTTAATGGTTTCTTAAGTTTAGGGCGTTTGGAGTTATTTTTTAATGGAGAAATGCTCTATTTGATTGCTAAAAATTAAATTTATTATTCTAAAATTGGGAACACTTTCGTGGGCACTTACAATGTGCAATACGCCAGTGATGTCAAAAGAGATGGAGGAGACCATCTCTGTCACATACCAACTCACAGGTGCCTATGGAGATCAGATATACACCATGCAAGATAATTGGTCATACAAGTCTATGAAAAGAAGGTTCCAAATCACCATTGTGGGAAACAAGTGATCTATAAACTAACAATTTATTAAAGCCAGTAATAATTAACAGATGCCTGCAAGGGAATTTGGGGACTGATTCAGAAGCAGAAATCAAGTCTCCTTCCTAAGAAATTGTCAGTGACTGTGCTGCTCCTGCATGGGGTCTCAGGTCTGCTCTGTACCCTGCCCCTGCTCTGCATGGCACCAGAGGGGGGCTTGGACAGGCAGGACACCCCACCCAGGCTCTGATAGTTGGCTTCAGCTTAGGTTTAGCCACCAGAAGCCTGGTGGTATAGTGCTGGGGTAAGGGAAAACTGAGATATGTTTCTTTCTTCCCTTTTTACTTACACTCCACTATGTCTTTCTGTGTCTTGGCTCCTTCTGTTCAACTCTGAACCTAGGTTCTTTTCCTTGGTCCCCAATTTCTGGGTTGCTTCACTGTCCCTTAATTGATGTCCCAGCCTCTTCTATCATCTGTGTAACTGGTTCAAAAATCCCACTGGTTCAAATTTTCAGTGTTTGTGTTTTCCTGATTGGTATCTGCCTTAGATCCTAGGTTCCTGTCTTAGAAGCAGAACCTGAAACTATCTTGTGAAAGTGATGTATGGAGGGAGTAATCTGTTAGAAGTTACCAGGGTAGTGCAGGGAAGGGAGCCAAACAAAGATGTGCCTAGAGTCCAGTTTCAACCTGGTTCCATGGAGAGTTTTGGCCCACTCATTGCACCACAGAGCTGGCCCCCCTTTGGGACTAAGGGTGACCAACCACCTCAGTTTGCCTAGGAGGTGGTAGGTACTCTTACCACTAAACTAGGGGAGTCCCAGAAAAACCAGGAGGTTTGGTCACGTTAAAAGACATTTGGGCCAGGTATGGTGGCACAGGCCTGTAATCCCAGTACTTAGGAGGCTGAGACAGGAGGATTGCAGGTTCTAGACCAGCCTCAGCAATTTAGCAAGACCCTCAGTAACCTAGTGAGACCCTGTTTCAAAATAAAAAAAAGAGGGCTGGAGTTGTAGCTCAGAGGTAGAATGCCCCTGGGTTCAATCTCCAATACCCCAAAAAAAAAAAAGAAAGAAAAAAGACAATTGGTATTGGCTCCAACCAGGAGTGAGGGGGAAACTGGAAACTTCAGGGTAAGTCAGAGAGTTTTTCTCCTGAGAAGGGAAGGGAAAATTGTAAGCATTAGAAGCCCACACTCTCAGATGCCAGAGGCGGAGACAGGTTCACGGTGGGAGAGGAGGAGCAAGGCAGCATACCACAGTATCCACTACAGTCCCGCCGACACCATTCCCTTCAATTCTGCACCCGGCTGTTTTATTTGAACATTCACCCAATATGTTTACAGCTCAAAAGCTACAGCCAATTTCCTCATTCAAACTGAAACAAATTACCATCAATCATTCATCACTTGATGTTTTTCTTCTTGACCTAGTTTCATTCCCTTTCTCTAAGACAAATAGAAGAGGGACTGTAAAAGAGTGAAATTCAAATCAACGTCTCACAATATTTCTGAGTTTCTGGGTAGTCTACACTGTGTAAATAAAAATCCCAATCAACGTAGATGCACGAGCAATTCCCTTTAGTGAGTAGAGATGCAGGTTCCAGAGCCCGTGAACTCTGCTCTGCTGCCCAGCCCTTCTGAGCCCTGCTGTCCTCTTCCAAAGATGGAGCCCAGATTCTGGCCTAACAAGATAGTTGGGAGGGTTAAATATGTTAATGTTGGTAAGGTAGCCAACTCAAAACAAATGTTCCATGAGTGGCATCTTTTACAGATAGCTGTTCAACATAATCTGAAAGCTTGATTTCTACACCAATCAGCATTGTAAAGCAGATGAGAGGCTTTCACTAATTAAAATCTAGATGGTGGCCAGAAAGAGTTCCCCATCTGCAGAAATTGTAGGGATTCATATTCATTCTGGATTATATTTGAACTGCCACTCAAAGAGATTTATATCTTGGACTTTTGTCAAATGAGTCTAAGATATTAACTAGAGTAATTACTTTAGAGAAAGTCAAAGGGCCGTTAAAAGTTTTTCAAACCTAAAGCAAATGGTGAATCATGTGTCTTTATTGCTAATGGGTGCATGAGTATGTGTGTGGGTTTAAAAAAAAAAGCTATAGTATATAATTCAATTTGAGACCAGGAGTGAGGGGAAGCTATAATTATTCTAGCTGTATTTCAACCAGGAACTTTATACTGTGAGCATGGTTCAGTAACTATACTTACACATAAATGGGTCTATCCTTATAATTTAAATAATTGCTTTAATATTTTCAGCATCAACCATGTATGAAAGCTCTGTATAGAAGCTGTACAAATTTCCCAGGGGAAGAAAAGTAGGTTTAGATCACATTTAAAACTGTATACCATCCCTACTTTCTTTGTCATATGTAAGGGGGAAAAGTAGGTAAGGTAGGTATTCTAAATAAGACCCATTTCAAAATCTATGGTAAAGTATAAATGCCCTCATAAATATAAGGTTTTACTAGCATGAGGATTATGAAATTCAGAATACCATTATACAGAGAGAGAAAGAGAATTATAGTCAAATGTGCAAACTACAGGAGTGGAAAGGGGCTGGTTCTTCTCAGCTCTTTGACAGGAAGGCAAATTCTCTTCCCTAAAATAAACTTAGTTTGAGATAGAACTGAAAAGATTTGGCAAATGCAAATAACCACTGGTAACTAGAAGTGAATTATAAACAATACCTACTCAGGGTTATAAGCATTAATGGGGTTAAGTGAAATTTCACACTTGAGAAATTTCATATGCTCAGCCTTGACCCAACTTCAGAAAATATGTGGCTTTACTGTAAAATGCCCTAGAGACTCAAGAGGCATGCTGTTAGTTTGTGGGCAACAAGCAGCAGAATTTAAATCAGAATGGAAAATTAAACACATGGCACTCTCCCCTGGCCTTCTGTTTCTCTCTGGGTGGGAAAGAATCTTACAAGACTCCTCCTTCTTTCCAACCTGCACATCTAATTAGTCTCCAGCCTGATCCAAACACGGAGTGTTTCCTACGACCACTCCTTCCTCTCTGTCCCAGGCAACTGCCTCGTGCCTCAACAGATGGACATTTTGCTGCACTCCTTCCTCCCAGACTCAGGACCTGGAGAAGAGGAGTCAAGATACCTGCTTACCTTTAACCCAGTTCTTCAAATGGAATAATTATAGCTAACAACCCCTAGACAGTAGGTACCATCATTATTGCCATTTTAAAGACAAGAAAACTGAAGGCATGCAAGGTTAGAGATTCAAACCAGGGAGACGGACTCCAAAGCGAAACAATTTTTGACATCCTACAGAACTACAAGTTGAGAAACATCCTCTTGAACCTTAAAGTTTATATCATAGCAGGCCTCTGATTTCCATAGATTTCTACCATGTCTCCCTAAACACCACTTTATCTTTGACTTAGAGAGCCTTGCTATGTGGTGAGGCCCAAAGACCAGCAGCCCTGCATCATCTGGCATCTTGTCAGAAATACAGAATCTCAGGCCCCACTCCAGCCCTTCTGAGTTAAAACCTGTAATAAGGCATCATCCCCAGTTTAAGAACAACTGCCCTCCATAGAATACATGAGAGACTTTTAGAGAATGAGCAAACCTGGATTTGTGTTTTCAGCCTCTGGTCTTACTATTCCTCCACTAGTTAATTCATCTTTCATGAACCACATTCCCTGAGCTCATCAGCCTGACATCAAAATAAGGCAGAATCAGCTAGCAAACAGTATCTCTCTGATGTGCTCCCCACCAACAAAACCACTTCTATATCCTTCAAATTCCTCCGGGATAGTTCTGAGGTTCCCCTGTCTGTGTCTCACACATGTGTCCTAGATTCTGGTATCCACTACTGTTTTTTTCCTCCTTCCTCATTCTATAGCTGTCTCCTTTCTCTGCCAATGTCAAAGCTGGCAACTATTCCACCAAACCTTCCAGGAGCAGCTCACTGTAATGCCTTCAACACTGGACCAAGCCACCCAGAGAGGTAGGACATGGGAGGGCAGCTGTTCCCAGGCCATGTCTCCAGCCTAAGCTCCCTGAGGACACCGACCACAGTGGTTCCTCCACACAGCACAGAACGGAGCCCAGAGCCTTTACACAGACATGGAGCGCAAAGAAGGGGAGGAAGGCAATTGAGAGATTAGGGCAGAAGAATCATTCATTTCACAAAACAATTCCTTATAAGGATTCCTCAAGAATATTTCTAAAATAATTTCATTGACAAGAGTGTTTTCCATACAACTTTCCAGAGACACAGCTGACGACTTCAGTAAGATGCATGTATCCACTCTTGGAGGACAAGGTGTCCCCCTGTGGAGAGAACAGAGAGAAGAGGAGGATAAAAAGCTAAGGGCCTGGCCCACGGCAAAGGCTCAAGTGAGCACCTGGAGGTGACACTTAGAGAGCTGTGACTTGTATGGGCCGAACTGGAAAATTAGTGCAGGCATCTCCCAGATAAAGAAAGGTACCCAGGGCGGAGCCTGATAGAGAAAAAGGAAGATGGCTTTGGGGCATGACTGAAGATCCCATGCCAGTGGTGGCTTGAAATCCCAGTGAAGAAGCCATGGATGGCATCTCTCTCCTAGTTGTCAAAGTAAGGAAGACTGCTAGGACAGGAAATTGTCCAGAGAACTTAGAGATATCCCTCTCCCTTCACAAGGAACTAAGTGAGTAAAATGCGAAAAAATGAAACCGATTTTCATAAGATTCACTCAGGTCCAAAGATAAGACACTCAATAGCTGGGAGTTAGCCTAGACACTCCCATCAGCCTCACCTCCTGATCCAATCAATCACAGGGCCCAGTTGGATTTTGTATATATATTCATCCGCCTTTTTCTCCACCTTCATCATTATCTCTCTAGATTATCTCCCTTTGTATTATGTATGTTTCAATCAGAATTCTCACTGCTGTAATCCAAAGCACCTGACCACCACAACGTAGAGGAAGGAGACCTATTTGCTCACAGTTTTGGAGATATCAAGGGTTCAGCCCATGTTAGATCATGTGAAGTCTGCAGAAATCAAGGCATAGTGCAGGGAACAGAGAGGGGGGGGGGAGAAAGGGCTTTGTTCTTACATCATGGAGGCCAGAAGCAAGAGAGAGCAAGGAGAGGTCTGTGAGATCTAGGGGGATGTTCTAAATCCAAATCAAAACACTCCGCTGCTGGCCCCCAGGACCTCATGGCCATCTCACAATGCAAAATGCATTTAGTCCATCTCCAAGAGTTCCAATAGTCTTAATAGCTTCAGCAATAACATCATGCAAAAGTCGAAAGTCCAAAGTCTCCTCTGAGATTCTGGGTAAACTTTTATCTGTGAGCTCCTATAAAAAAATAAATAAATGAAAAGCAAGTTACATGCATCCTATGTACAATGGCACAGGGGAAACATTTGCATTCCAAAAGGAAGAAATAGGGCCATAGAAAGAAGGAATGGGACCAGAACAGGATCAAAATCCAGCAAGGAAAGCATTTAATACTGCAAGTCTGTTTCTGGCATCCGGAGTACCCCATTCTCGACCTTTTATCCAGCTTCCTCATCTTTCTTTAAGACTCAGTTTAAATATCATATCCTCATGACTCCCTAAGATTCGAAGGGAGATTCCTGTCATATTCCCCCAGCAACCCAAACTTGCCTGGTAACATGTACCATAATTTTATTTAACTACTACTTGTTTACTTATTATAATTAATTTTTGCAAATGCCAGAGTATTATAAATCATATTTATCTTATTTATTACTGGATCACCAGCATATAGTACATATGTCTGGTAGATAGTAGGTATTTAATAAACATCTTTGGAAGGAAGGAAGGAAGGATATTTCCAGGCATTTAGGCAGTCAGGAATAAGCTGTTTTACTCATTAAACCTCTCAAAACAATACTGTCAGACAACTTAAATGGTTAACTAACATTGTGTGACATCATCTGTCCACATATGGTGACACAGATAGGCAAGATTTTTTTTTGAAGTCAAGATTAACAGTATCTCTTAAGTCTGTGAGCAAGAATATCATGCATCTAACTCTTGATTCCCACATTAATTCTAATTAAGGAGAAAAGTAGCGTTGGGTGATGATGGTCAAAACTAAAGTTTTAGAATCAATTTATCAAGACAGAAGACTATGGATTGCCTCTCCATCTGTTCCTGTAAACCACTAAGAAAGTATATTTAGAAAATAAGTTACTAGTGTGTCTATATATACATATAACACAAGAACTTTTGCCAAAATAAGACAATAATACTACATCTGTTTAAAATATTCTATTTTTTTTCTTCAAAATGTGAATTCAGTGTTCTGGTGAGACACACTATTAAACAGAGGAGAGACATCTCATCTTTGTATGACTTAAATGTCAAGGCAGCCCGAGTATATTTAGAGGTTCCTCGGGGCCACCCAAGATCATCTGATGATCACACCGGGGACTGGAATAGACACAAACAACAAATAATATCCAGACATCCATTTAACCTCCCTCTTTTGTCCCTGTAAGAGCTATGATCAGAGGTCTCCTCCATGGCCAATACTGATTCCCACCTTATCTGTCTTCTCCGCCCTGCGATGAGATGTAAATGAACAGAGAAATATCAAAACACAACATCAGCAGTAGAGAGGGAGGGCAGTTAGAGGCTGAAATAATCCATTCATTGGAAACAGAAATTCAGATGAGGCCATTGGTCAAGTTTGTCAAATTGAAATGTACCTCCCTCTCACTGAGGACAATTTTTTGCTGAATGTCTCTTTCTGGATATCTTTCCAAAACTCAGTATCATAAATGTGTCATAAAGCCTTTGAAGAATATTTATTGCTTAACTATGCATTGCCATTGTTCCGCTTTGGTTTCATGATGCTAACGCATGGTTGCTCGCTACTAAAGTTCTGACATTTCAAGTTTCAGGTGTCACTTGGATCGTTCCCCTTTCCATGTCTAGGAAAGTACTACTAGTCTCAGGATCAGATCCTGAGCATGATTTGTCTCTTCCTCAATTTCTTCATCTGTAAAATGGGCTAATTCAGTGTAACCACATTATTTAAAATTGAAAAAAAATTGTGAAATACTTTCCCCAAAATATGATTTTGGCATGGTTCAAAATGTAGTCTCATAAACTGTATTAGCAAAAAGTTGACAGGTATAAGCACTTTAGGGATTAAATTTAATGAATAAGCATGGTTGTTAATAAGTAGTATATAGCAATTATTTGAATGTAAGTAGGTTTTTCAGACCTAACAGCTATTTGATACTTTAAGTAAGTTAAACATTCCCTTGGAAATTTGATGTAGATGATTGCTTTGCTTTTCTAACAAAGAATGTTCTCTCAACTGGACTAACAGTATTAGCTAATCTAAGTAATCTAAGTACATAGCTATAGGTTTTCATGTGCACTTTCCCATTCTTACCTCTCTGTCCCTCTGATGCTCAACATCCATGACCTGCAAGGCACTGTAGGAATGAAGGGTCAGGGTCGGCACCACCTGCCACCAGGAGCTAAACTCTGTTCTATCTCACTCCCCACCCCCTGGCACAATCTGAGCCGTGATCCACCTTCTTCAGCAAGCAATTGCATTTACCTGATTATACAGAAGCTTTCTTAAGGACAATTTTCCATCACTTAATGAAACAAGAATCCATGTAGATCACAAAATAGACATTTTTTGACTGATCACAGGTTATTGCTACAAGGTTCACACTAAATCCATTTATGTAGAAATACTCTACCCCCCCTTTTTTTATACTGGGGATCGAACTCAGGGAAATTCTACCTCCGAGCTACACCCCCAGCCCTTTTTATTTTTATTTTAAAACAGGGTCTCACTAAGTTGCTGAGGGTCTCACTAAGTTGCTGAGGCTGGCTTCAAAATGACAATCCTCCTGTCTCAGCCTCCCAAGTACTGGGATTACAGGCATGCACCACCATGTCAGGCCTCTACTTCCTATTTTTAAAATACCATCATGAGGCTACTAAAATGATCCTGCTGGAAAAACTGGCAGTCTTCTGAAATAATTTGTTTTCTCATTTATTTGAAAGTTCCTAAAATTCTCCATTAAGTAGCAGATTTTCTGAATGAACTCAGAGTCCTGTTCTATCAAATGCTCTTGATTCTAATATTGTAGAAAGTGGGATTTCCAGTCATTTCCAGAGTGTCTTCTGGCAAGCGTCCTCATTCTCTGCTACATTTGATGCTTTGCTGCTGCTGTTTCTGCATCCTCTGCCTTCAGCCAGGACCATCGCCTTCAGACCTACGGAGGGCAGGGAAACAGGACTGGAGTATCCAAAGTGGAATATGTCTGGAGGTATGCCTCATAAATTTAAGAAGCCAGATGGGCTGACTCTGGTTCAGAGGGACTCCTTCTGACTATTGTGGTTGTTTCTTCATTGTAGTTGTTTTCTGTAAAGCTTTAGGTAACTGTGTGACAAATAGATGAATAATCCACAGATATTCTGCATTCATTTTAGAATTATATGGAGTGTTTTGTTAGAAAATGACACCCGCCCTTGAGATATAATGATACAAAAAAAGAATAGCCATTATTGGAGAGTGCTTAACTGTTTGCTAGGGATAGTGTTAAGTGGCCTTCAATGCTTCTTATTTAATCCTCAGCATCATTACCCAAGATAAATGTTATTATCCTCATTTTTAGATTAGGAACTTGAGACTTGAAGAGAAATTAAGAAAAGAAATAACTTACCCAAAGTCCAAGTGATAGACTTAAGACTGGATCTGAGTGATGTCACATATGCCCTTAATAAATATACATACCGTGTCCCTGGGCCTTTGAAAGGCCATTTGTTAATCATCAGCACACATGTTTTACCTTCTACACAGTGCTACTGCATTCATTTGCCAACAAGTCTTGTTGCCTCTAAGCTCTTTCCTCTCTATCCGATTATCCATCCAGCCATCAGAACAGTGTGTATCCAGAATGACAGCAATTCACCTGCCTCAGAATCAGCTGGCTGCTTGTTAAGACTTCAGCTCTCAGACTCATCCCTGATGTTCTGAGTCAGAATGCCTGGCAACCAATCAGCACCCAATCTATTTTTTACACCCACTAAAAATTGAGAACATGCCAGTGTTTCACCTATTCTCAATCTTCAAATGGCTTACCAAAAAATATAGATACTATTTGTGGCAGGCCAAATAATGCCCCCCCAGCAAAGATGTTCTCTTTCTAATCTATGGAACCTGGGAATGTGTTACTTTACATGGCAGAAGGAAGTATGCAGATGTGATTAAGTTAAGGAGGTTGACATGAACTATCTATCCAGGTGGGCCCATTACAACCACAAGTCACATTATAAGAGTCAGGGAAAGTGGTGAGACAGAAGAAGCAGGTTTAGAAATGGTATGGGACCAGAAGCAAAGGAATGCAGGCAGCCTTTGGATGGGAAAAAAACAAAGAAACAGAATTTCCCCTAAAGCCTCCAGAAGGAACACCCACCCCTCTTAGACTTCTTACCTCCAGACTGTAAGAGGATGTTTTTTCATTTAAGCCACTAAATTTGTGATAGTTTGTTACAGCAGCAATACAAAACTAATACACTGAAATCTTCAGTAGATTTTCCATGAGATAATCCCTGCTTAGTTCACCCCTCTTAGACTTCTTACCTCTAGACAGTAAGAGAATGTTTGTTGTTTTAAGCCACTAAATTTGTGATAGTTTGTTACATGATGGTTGTTGGTTTAAGCCACTAAATTTGTGATAGTTTGTTACAGCAGCAATACAAAACTAATACACTGAAATCTTCAGTACACTTTCCATGAGATAATCCCTGCTTAGTTCATCCCTCTTAGACTTCTTACCTCCAGACAGTAAGAGAATGTTTGTTGATTTAAGCCACTAAATTTGTGATAATTTGTTACACCAGCAATACAAAGCTAAAACACTGAAATCTTCAGTAGACTTTCCATGAGATAATCCCTGCTAAATTCATACCCTATCCCTCTCATCACTCCACCTTGAACTTTATGCTCCAAGAATACTGAACCAATCCAATTCCCCCAAAATACCACCCATGAAAATTTTCTTCCCCCAAACTTGTCAGCTTGAGAAACACCAATTTTTCCTGGAAACAAACCCAGATGTCACTCCTTAATACCAAGAGATAGAGCTCGTCACTCCCTTCTCTGTATGTAGCTTGGAAGAAAATTATATATATATATATATATATATATATATATATAACTGATACTATTGTTCTTTATATGTATATTTGTACACATGTATAAATATACATATAAAAATAACATGTGAGCTTGTTGTTCTCATCATATTCTGCTGTAAATATATCTCGAGTCAACAACTACACCCCCTGTTCATTAACTCCAGGACTGATCACAGACCTAGCTCAGGGTAAGTGCTCCATAAATGTTAGTTGAATTGGACTAAACCCAGAGTATTTGCCGAGAAAGCTGTGGCTATATTCCCCAGATGCTGCCTCTAAAGAAAACATTTAAGAAAGTCCCATAGTTTTCCTCAGAGCCTGCACCACTGCTGTTTTCTTACATGTCCTCGGTGGTAATGAATCTTCCTCCTTTACAATCTTTGGATTCAGTGGGGGGTGAAGGAGACAAATGCTATACAAAGAAACCTATCAACTCAGGAGGATGATCAAGCCATAAAGTATTATTTTAGATCAAAATGAACCAGAATATCAAATGTGTACGGCTCATAAATAGCTCTGATGACACTGTAGATATGCAAGTTCTGGTATTTTAGCTTTTTAAAGCCTATAAAGAATTTACGATTATATTAAAGTATACTGGTCCAAAAAAGGCAAAAACATGACTGATACAAGATAGAATGAAGTCACCTGAAAGAACTTATAGAACTCATACATTAATGAGCAAAATAGTAATATAGAAAAAATTATGTAAAGTGTATGTGAAGAGCTGGGTGCTTATAGGAAATTTAATAAAGGAATATTAAAATAAGATTATTTAATTAGATATAAAACTGCCTTTGGGTTACCTTATCTGCTGAACTAAAATAGTTTCCATCAAAACTAGATACAAATCTACAAGTGAAGAGCATATAAATTCACATGGTACAAGCTCTTAATTAATAGTAGATATCGAAGTCAAGAACAGTATATTCTCCTAGAAAAGTAAACCCTGAACAGACATAGGATAATCTGCTCGATCTAATTTGAAGATTTGCAGTAATTTTCTGAACAATATTTTAATTACAAATATAGCATCTGACTAGTTCTATAAAATTTAAAAGGAATGTAAATGACTGGGGAAATTTGAAGATTCAGTTGAACTGGACCTTGAAAGAAGAAAAAGATAAGCAGACATCAGTAGACTTCAAATGTTATTTTCTAATTCATTAAGATACTTTTCTCCAAAGAAATGACTCTAATATTTTGCATGAAAATCAAGGAGATTTAGAAACTTTTTTTCCTGTATGATGCCTATTCTAAAAATTAAGGTGCAGCTATATTTCCTGCTCCCATTCTGTGACTGCAGTATTCTCTTTTGCTTTCACTCTAGCTCTGCTGGGTCTCAGTCACCAGTACCAGGCCATGGACATCAGTCTTCTCCCCTCTTGTTCCCTTTGTACTTCAATGACACTGCCCACACATCCCTTGGCCTCTCTTTACCTCCTGAACTTTGCCTTTTGAGCTTTGTGCAAGCCATTGTGATTGTGTGTGTGTGTGTGTGTGTGTGTGTGTGTGTGTACACGCACCATCTAACTGGAAGAAACTCTGGAAGAAAGGCTAATTAAACATTACAGGAGTGACGAAGCAAGCGGTCTCTAACACAAAAGTGAAGTTTATGGGAGATGAAGATGGACAGAAGAAACAAAAGAATGATTGAGATGGTGAAGGGCAGGGTGCAAAATACTGAAGGGTGGTAATTCAAGTAGATAAATAGAATGTGAGCAATCAACACGCTGTAATTAGAGGAACACAGGGTACAAACAAGGTCTTACTTAGCAGTGAACTTGTCTATTAGCCTCATACTCCACATACCCTTTATTTTATGTATCTTTGACTATCCCATTTATGAAAAGATAGTCTTCTATTTGGTTGCCTTTTCAGTAACTATTCAGTCACAGGGATCATTTTGATGGTATTTGCTTTTAGCTTCTGAAAACTATGAGTATAAAACTATTCATTGCCCTTTCGTGGATTAATTTAAATTGGATCCACCAAGTATAAATGTTGAAAAAAGAATGCTGTGCTTACAATTAACCATGTAACTAAAATGCATTAATATTTTATTAAAGACCATTAAGATCTGCTAGAATGGCAGAAAGTGTTTAGCTGGGAATTTTACTGCTTTTTGCATTCATGTTTTCTGTCTCCTTCACTAAGTTATAATATACTTATGTATGTAAGTTTTTTGATGTGGTGGTAGTAGTGGTACTTGAGATTAAACCCAGGGGCATTCTACCTCTGAGCTATACTCTCAGCCCTTTTCTTATTTTTTGTTTTGAAGCAGGGTCTCAATAGGTTACTGAGCATCTGACTAAGTTGCTGAGGCTGGCTTCGAACTTGTGATCCTCCTGTCTCAGCTTCCCAAGTACTGGGGTTACAGGCATGCACCACTACACAGAGGTACTTATATAAGTTTGAGGATAAGATCTTTTATCTCTTTTGGAGTACCACAGTGGACCACAATGTGTGGCACATAGTAGAAACTCTTGACAATTGACAGTTGAAAGAAAGTTAAATAAATGGGCTAATAGGAAATTCTAGAAGAGTCATATCTATGTATTATGATTTTGACTCCTATATATATTGATAGGAACATGTTATAGTTGGGAAAGAGAAAGGTAAATGTTATGGTTAGATATAGAATGTCCCCTGATGTAATTAAGTCTTGAGGGTTGTAATCTCATCAGTGGGTAAATCCATTGTAATGAATTTACTGGGTGGTAACCTAGGCAGGTGTAACTGTAGAAGGTGGATCCCTGGAGGTATGGCCTTAGGAACTGTGATTTTGTCTTTGACTCCCCTTGCTTGTTTGCCCTCTTGCTTCTGGCTTCCATATGTGAGAGCAAAGCCTTGTCCTCTCCCTTTTTGTGCTTCCTGCTGCCATGCCCTGAGCTCCACAGACCTGGCCTCACATGGACTGAACCTCTGAAATCTCCAAAAATTGTGAGCAAAAAATAAATATTCCTTCCTCTAAGTTGTGTGGTCAGTTAGTTTGGATTATATCAGTGAGAATGTTGTCTGAAACAGGATAAGAGAAGAGGAAACAAAGTTGGTAAAGAAGAAAAAATTTTGTCAGTATAAGTCAAGTTTGGTAATAGCACATCATAAACACAATGCCATGGGGGTGATATCACGTGTGAAGACTAAACAAAAATAACAACCACAAATATGTAAGTACCATGGAAAACAATGAAATTCCCTAACCAAAGTCCATATACCTAAAAGGAAAACAGAACATTTGATTTTTCAAACATTTATTAAGCCCATATCATATACAAATAAATTTGTTGGATGCTGAAGTTATTACGGTAAAAGAACTAACATTACTAAGTACTCATGAGGTAAAATTTAGCTGGGTTATTTCTTATGTGATAGTTCATCTAAAGATAAAGAACTCATAGCCAAGGAGAGAGATCTGATCAAAGGCAAAATGCTGAAAATGTTAAGTGTAGTATAGGGGTGGAGGATACCAGACTATGCTACCCATTTTAACATAAAGATTATTTGGGGCTGAAGGTGACTGGAAAGAAACAGGCTGGGAGAATAGCTCAATGGTTTAAAGTGTGCTTAGCATGTGCCAGGCCCTGGGTTCCATCCCCACCCAACCCTGAAAAAAGAAAAGAAAAGAAAGAAAGAAAGAAAGAAAGAAAGAAAGAAAGAAAGAGGGAGGGAGGGAGGGAGGGAGGAAGGAAAGAAGGAAGGAAGGAAGGAAGGAAGGAAGGAAGGAAGGAAGGAAGGAAGGAAGGGTCGATTACCATCCTGCGGTGCACTGAGGGGAAAAGAATGATGCAGACCCAGAGCAAATTTGAGAGGGGCAGGCCACAGGACCTCACTCTATGGTGAAGGCCCCGCTGGACACTGGTCCATAGCTTTTATTCATTTTTTAGTGGGGAGGTTGAAGTATGGATACTCCTACATCTGTGCAGTGCTTGAGAGGTAAAATTTAACTAGTATACATGCATCAAGGGCTAGAGGTAAACATTTAACTTGGCTGGCCGCAGAACAATAATAGAGAGTAAAACCACAGAGGATGTGCAGATGATCCTTGAGACAATGTTTGACAAGTGGGATATTTGGGAATAAGCACCTGCAAGAGACTCAGAAATGTTTGCCTTGGAGGAGCGGGCTGCTTCCAGCCAGATCATCAGTTCCAACCATGGCTTTCTATGACCCTTAGACCTTTCCTAGGCAAACATTAACCTGCTTCTGGCAGTCGCATTCTTGGAAGGAAGGAAGGAAGGAAGGAAGGAAGGAAGGAAGGAAGGAAGAGGAAGGAGGGAGGGAGGAAGGAGTATCCTTAGTTTTATCTCTCCCAGAACAAAGATTGGTCACTAAAAGTAATTTCAGACCCTCATAGTCCAAATGATACCATCAAAGGAATTTATAAGACAGACTTGACTAACCAGCCTTCATCAAGTCCTTATTTCCCACAATCTAGAGATTCAAAGTCCTTTTCCTTTGTCTTGTCATATCTCTAAAAATTTACTGTTTCTTGTTGAAGATGCTATACATGCCCTAATTCAAAGCCGCCTTTGAGAATTACTCATTCCCTGGGTATCTCCCATATATTTATGAAATATATGTGTTAAAGCTCTGTTTGCTTTTTCTCTTGTTAATCTGTCTTTTGTTACAGCAGTCTATTCTAGCTAAGAATTATGAAACACAGAGAAAATTCTTTTTCTTTCCCAAGGAATGCTGAAGAAGAGAAATTATTTTATCTTGGAGGGGAGGAAAAGACTTCATGAAAGAAGTTACATTTGAGTAGAGTTGAAAATAGAGCAAACACAGTGGTCCCTGCCCAGAGCTCACCAGACCCTGGGACACAAGGGAATATTAGAAGCGCACAGGGCCTCAGCAGAGGAGAGTCCAATACTCTCCCTGTGCTTAGAGCAATTTGAAATATGCCCACTCTAGTCTTGGTGGTCACCATTAACTGTAGACTAAGAGGTGGACAGTAAATGGTGTTCCTTGATTTTCAAGCTCTTTTGGAAAAGCGAAACTGCTCCAAAAATGTATACAAAAATCCCAACCCATAGAAAAGATGAAAGCAGAATAGCTTGGAGAGAAACAGAACTGTTATGTGGGCATAGATGTCTTCCCATGTCTCCCCACCTACCACCCACCATCTTAGACTGGGAAAAAGTGACATTAGAAATATCTTCCTTGCAGACCAAGGTAGAGAGTGACTGCTGAAAAAAAAGTTAGCTTGGATGCTTTTTCATCTTTTTTTTTCCCTGCCTCCATAACAACTTCTAACAAAGTAAAACAAGACTGTATATCATCTCAAATATTGTTTGCCAGGTCTATGATCTTTCATGAAAATGTGCCAAAAGTTGTCAATCACTTTGGAAGTGAAAAGTTCAACAAAAAAGCATATTGCCAGGTTCTTTTCTCTTCTTTTTTCTCTTCTTTTCTTTTCTTTTCTTTTCTTTCTTTCTTCCAATTAATTGGCATACTCTAAAAATCATTCTTCTATTTTATAAGCATCTGTGATAGAGCAAAAGTACTGACTTCTGTCAAGTGCACATGAAACAGAAATTCACAGAAGTCAACACATCCAATCGATGCAAATGATCCTGATGGAGAAATTGACAAGATTTAGTGAGGGCAATGTCCTGACTTTCTCTTGTCAGGCCACTGGAGGCTGGATCTCTGCTGCTAGTCATTAAACCAACTAGGGGAGCGGGAGGGGGGGGGCACAGGGAGGGGACTCAAGAGCAGGAGCAGGATTTTTTTTAAAGGTTAAGACACGATAAAAGAGCAATTTAAAAATCATTACTTTTTAACAACGAACACAGCTATTATTCTGAACCCCAAATCAGGGATGTAATAGTCAAAAAAGACAAAAGAATAGCAGGGTAAATTGTTGAAACAAATCTCTTTGTAGTTGATAGTAAAAATCTCATTGCAATTCAAAAGATAAATGGCAATTAAGTAGTTTCTGTTAAGTGTTTATTGTTCACCTTTTATGTGGGTGGCCTTTTAAGTGATTTTTCTTTTTAAAGGAAAAGAGAAAGTTTGTTCTCTTCAGTATTGGAACCAAACATGACGCAAATGCACGCAACCGTCAATTTTAAAATAATAATCGTCTTGATTTTCTAAGCCGATAAACCAACTACTACACACCACTTCCCTTTCAGGCTGTTGTTTGCTTGGCTTATCACAGTTAACTATTGCACTGTGACTCTGCATGAAGACGGTAATGTAATTAAATCCTATTAACACATCAGGAATAAAGCCCTTTAGTGGGCACACAGGCTTTGAGAGGCAGCTCGTTCCTGAGCAGATTTAATATCCTTAAATTAAGCAAGTGTGAATGGGAAGATGAATCTTATTAAAAACTTAAATCTGATTATATTTGAAAATTATTGGTTCCTTAATGTAATAAATTATCCAATACAGACTAGAACAAATAATATGTCCTAGCTTCACATAACTCCACTCTATAACAAGTGACAAAAGAAATTATGTGTGACTGTGGGGCAAAAAGAAAGGTCGTTTTATAAAAGTCATTTTGCATAATGAAATACCTAAATCATTTTAATAAACATTTGGGTGGGGGGAGTGCAAATGACACAGTTGGAGAGGGAATCATTTACCCTATTCAGAAAGGGAATGTGGAAATAGTGATGCTAATGTTTTTTTTTTTTAAATTGCCATTCTGGCCAATTTGTTGTAAATTCTGAAAAGAAAAGCTGCAGCTTATGTTGTCGGTAGCAAATTCCTTCTCCAGAAGGCTAATGCAAATGTAAGCCATCTGCCACGCATTCTGCTGAGAAGGCTGGAGTCACAAACAATGGCCAACAGTCTCTGAATACTAACACACACTCTCCGCAGGCAAGAAAAGTTTGCATTTCCCCCAAAGGTGTACTTGGGTTGTCTCCTCTCCAGTCCTCACCAGGTCCACCAGGCCCCGGCTGCTCTCCCCCACTCCAGCTGGCACAGGCGGGCTTCCACATGATGGGTCTGATTATGTGCACAAGGAGAAGCCCCTGAGAAGCACTTCTGTTGAAATCGACTGAAGCAGGAACACAAGACCTGCTAAATTATTTAAACCTGACAATGCTTCACAGTGTGTATTTTAGCTTAATCCTATTTTAGCCCAAACTGGTGTTGCCCATTGTACTACACATCAGAACATTGTAGAGGTTTATCCTTCTATGACTAGACCCTTTCAGAAGGTTCAGGAACACTGTCCTCAGCTAATCTGACAGCCTCCGTGTCACCAGCAGATGACGAATGTATTGGACAGAACATACAGGGGGAGTAGGTGCTGCGGGCAACTGATATCTGAAACCTCTCAGACTTTGAAGTCATTCTTCCCACTGCATTCGAGGGCATTCAAACTTGCTCTGTTATTTAGCAAGTGTGCCCAAATGGCTCGTTTGACAACAGGACAAAACATTTCTCTATTGTCTGGTGTTTGGCAATGGGGCTAGAGGAGAGGTGACCTGCAGTGAAATGCCATCATAGGGATTTAAACTTTGCTTTGCCCCAGATTTGGCCCTGGCCATTTTCAGCTCCAGTCTCTCTAGCTCTGATGACCAGGTTCCCTCAGGCCTCTTGCTGGAGGCTCCTCAACCTTGCCAGGCTGCATCTTATCTTTCTGCCTGTGAACAGCAGCTTTCAAGAGACCTGCATCATCTAGGCAGGAGTCTGGGGATGCTTGCTCAGGAGCCTGATGTTCTGGGTTCAGATCCAGTTTGTTCCTTTACTAGTGATGTGGCTGTGGACAAGGTAAGTTGCTCCTGTGCCTCAAGCCACTCAACTGTACAAATAGCATAGTAATAATATAACCAACACCAAAGATTTACTAAAACAAGACCCATGAAGTACCAGCACAGTGTCTAGTATACCACATGCTCAACAAATGTCACCTGTTATTATCATCTGTATTGGAAACATGAAGGATCATTGCCATCCCCTCTCTCTCACTCCCTAACATTAATTATTCTTTCTTTTATCACCACACACTTCTGTACAAGTACATGCTTATGTTGTTGCACAAACCACATACCCTGACTGTGTGCTTATATGTCTTTTCTCCTAGACAAGAAGTTCTATAAGAGCTCATCTTCGCTTAATACTGTACCAGATACATAATAATTGCCTCATAAACATTTATTAACTAAACATAAGAATTAACAAATGAATGAATTTAATAAGAGCTGGATTAAGTATATAAACCAAAAGAGGGAGGATATAAATATTTCCTGCCATAGAGATAGTAAGATGGCTATAGAAGGCTCGTCAAGGACTATCGAGTGTGGACAAGGATACAGAACAACAGGAACTTTTAATACACTGATAGTGAGAGTGTAAATTGTCTGCATAACTATGGGAATCTATTTAGAATATCTAGTAAAAGCTGAATATATAGATAGACTGTGGCCTACAATTTTATTTAACATATACCCAGTAGAGATGAATGAATATATCCACTGAAGGACATGTAGCACAATGTTCACAACAACTTGATTCATAATGGCCTAAAATTTTAAATGATTTGAACCCATCTGCAGGAGAAAAGATTAAAAATGTTTGTGGCACATTTATACAATGAAATACTACCTCTAATTTCTAATATAAACAATAATATGGATGAAGCCCCACAATATAATGTCGAGGAAAAGAAGCCAGACATATAACAGTATGTGTTATGTAATTCCATTTATATGAAGTTTCAGAACAAAGTGAATCAACAGTGCCAACTATTCAGATAGTGGTTACCTTACAGGGGAACTTTCTGGAGTGACAGAAATGTTCTACATCTTGATCTGATGGTTGTTACACAGATATATACATTTGCAAAGTTCATTGAGCAGTACACTTCCAGTTCATGCACTTTAATTTGCATACATTATTCCTCCAGAAAAACTGTAATAACATTTCTGGCAGGCATGGAAATTGGTACAACCTTTGTGGGATGTCATCTGGCAACATATACCAAAATCATCCTAAAATGATTTAATTAGAAATCTCATTTCTAGGAATTTATCCAAAGAAAAGCATTGAACACATGTACAAAGATATATGTGCTAGTGTTACCAGGTCCAAGTCCCTCTGCTCACCCTTTGAAGGGCGGTACCTGGGAGATAAGAACAGGTGGGAAGGAAATCAGGTTTATTCAAGGGCTGACACTATGAGAAGATGGGGGGGGCCTACTGTCCTCCAAAAAAGACCATCTTAGGGAACTCAGGCACATGAAATGGCTTTTACAGGGAAGGAAAGGAGTTGCCCTGAAATGACAGGCAGGAGAGCTCCATGTTGAGGGCTCTTATCATCTGGGACATATGTCTTTTGTTTTGGCCTAAACATCACAATCAACCTTGACCTTCTGGGACTCGTTCCTGTAACTCTGTAGAAAAGCACATTACTTTTCTGCACATTAAGCATCATCTTACACATTTTGATGTAATCTGAAGGCCATGAGATGTTCTGGGTTCTGTAAATCTAAAGAAAGATTACTTAGTAGTTAATATCTTAAGCATTTAAGTGCAACCTTTCTTTAGGATTTAGAATGTTGAGCAAAGCGAGGGAAAGTGACTTTACAAAGGACAACTCACAAAGAAATGGCCACTGTTACTCAAGGATATCTTTCAGCCTAATTTTTATAATAGCAAGAATGGAAATATAAGAACTTAACCGTGTGAGGATGATGCACAGTGGAATACTATGCAGACATTCAAAAAGAAGATGTAGGATTACAATTACTGACACCAGAGGGATAACCATAAAATATTATTAAAGGGAATAAAGCAGGTTACAAAGAAGTATCTTTTGTATGGTTTTATCCTGTTGGTACATAAACATACATATACAAATATATATATTTTATACACAAATATATAGGTTATATGCACCGATATATTTGCCCAGGTTAAGGTCTCCAAATATGTATCCTATATATCTTCATATATACATGATAAAAAAGTGTCACAGAGTCTTTATGGGTAGGATTTCAAATTATTTGGCTTGTTTTGGTTTGTCTCTTGCTTTTTGTATTTTTCTTTACTTTGGTCATTATTCGTTTGTGAAATTTAAGCAGATACATGACAATTGGATACATATAAAGGTGTGTGTGCACATGGGCACACACAGACCCCATTCAGCAGAAATGAGCAGATGTGACCTCAGGCCATATGTGATTTAAAAATAAAAGCCTGCACCCTTTTTTAAGTAGTAGGTTAGACTTCATAAGGTAAGGAGACTAGAACACCCTCTATAATACAAGGGTAAATCCTGCCTGTCACAAACATGAACAGTCCCTGGTGGATGCCATTTTAAAAGACTTACTTCCCTGAAGAGACCCTGCTATGATTAGAATATTTGTCCTCTCCAAAACTTATGTTGAAATTTAATTGTTATTGTAATAACATTAAGAGGTGGGATAATTAAGAAGTAATTAGGCCATGAGGGTGATTAACACCATTCTCGCTCTCCACAGGAGTAGGTTATGGTGGGAGTGGGATCCTTATAAAAGGATGTGTTTAGCCCTCTTTTGTCTCTCTCACTTTCTCACCCTCTCTTTGCCTTTCTGCCATGAGAAGACACAAAGAGAAGGCCCTTTCCAGATGCAACCCCTGGATCTTGAATTTTCCAGCCTCCAAAACTGTTAGGTTCTGTTCATTATAAATTACTCAGTGTGTTGCAGCACAAAGCAGACTGAGACAGGCTCAAGTGGGAGATGGTCTCTAAGGATCCCCGTAAGTAATATGTTTAAGTAACTCATGACCCTCCAGAATCCAAAAAATAAGAGTATCCATTTAGATGGTTAAATTTTACATGGATAATTGGCCAAATCTTTCCAGATCAAAAGTGTGGTTTTACATACATACTAAAGGCTTTTAGTTAGTTTGGTAAGTTGGTTGATTGGTTGGTTGGTTGGTTGGTTGGTTGGTTGGTTTTTCACATCAGATTTTAGAAATAAAGAAAAGGTTGGCGAGAAGAAATACAGACATGGAGATGTAAATAGATCTAGAGATGGAGATGGAAAGAGGGGGGGCAGAGAAGGAAAGAGAGAGGTGTGCCCTTTTTATTACCAAGGAAAAGTAAAGTCTCATTTTTGGTGTTACCATTTGATCATTGCTTATACTAATTATTTCTTCTTTCTCTTTGATTTTCTGATGGTTCTTAATAATTGGATGCATAGTCACCAAGCTTCCTTTTGAATTTTTCTATGTATAATTGTTATACCTGAAGGACTCAGAAACTCTTCAGCCTGGTGCAACCCATTTAAGCAGCCTTACCCCATCCTACAAGCCTAACACTACACAATCTCCCCCAACCCTCTTGTCAGAACTAGATGCCCTTATCGAGTTATAGCTTATATTTTTATAGAATTATTTTTATTTTTAAAATGTCTTGAAACTTATAAAGAAGTCCCAAGTACAAAGAACTTTTTCCTTAAGTAGCTTTAGAGTGAATTGCTGACCTGTTGCCTTGTCACCAAAAAACTTTAGTATGTGTTTCCTACAAACATATTCCCCTGCACAACCACAAAACTAAGGGACTAACATCAATGCATTCCTACTGTCTAATCCTCAGAACCCCATCAAGTTCCACCAGTTGACCCAATAATGTCCTCTAGATCAGAAGGCTGCAGCTGAGAACCATGCATGGCATTAAACTGTCTTCTTCAGTCTGGAGAAGCTATGAATTTTCCCATGATGCTTAGGACCACATTTTTCAAGATTGCAGGCCAATTATTTAGTAGAATCTGGATTGTTCTGGTGTTCCTAATGACATAGGTTATACATCTGTGGGAGGAAAAGCACAGAAGTAACGCTGTGTTCTCACTGCCTCCTACCAGGTGGTGTACAATCTTGATTTGTCTCCTTAATGAGGTTCACTTTGATCTCTTGATTATGTTAGTATTCGCTCAGCTTCTTCACAGAAGTTACTCTCTCTCTCTCTTTGGTTAATAAGTGTTCTGTGTAAAAGTACTTTGAGACTATTTAGGTATCCATTTCCTCATTAAATTTTTAATTACTCACTGCTTATTTTATGTGTATGGACCAGCAGTTTCCTATTTTATTCAATATGTTATATTCTGTTACTATACTATAATAAGTCTGATGCTTAAATTGCCTTTAAATTGGTTAGTGGAAGTTCCTGCATGCTTATTTCTGTGTTTGTAATGTGTCTCCATCATTCTTTGATTACTTCTTCACTTTCTTTTTTTTTTTTTTTTGCGGTACCGGGGATTGAACCCAGGGGCATTCTACCTCCGCGCTACACCCCCGGCCCTATTTTTTTTTATACTTTATTTTGAAAACGAGTCTCACGAAGTTGCGGAGGGCCTCACTAGGTTGAGAGCGAGAGAGAGACAGGGAGAGAGAGAGAGAGAGAGAGAGCGAGAGTGAGAGCTGAGGCTAGCCGTGAACCTGGATCCTCTGGTCACCGCCTCCCAAAGTACTGGGATTACAAGCGTGCGCCACCACGCCCAGCTACTTCTTCACTTTCTGACACAACAATATGTTCTAATTCATCTTATACTTTTCCTACCCTAGTCTATTTCCCAATTAGAAGCATGTCTAACCAATTGAGACTCTAATTTTTATGAAAATCAAGTAAGTCTACATGAAATATAAGATTAATTTAATTTGAATTAAAAGGCTTCTGTGGTGAATAGTTATATTTGTTATTCTGGACATCAGGAGAGAAGTTTGTCTAAGGATAAGGATTTGTGAGTTTTAGACCCATTAGTACTAGTTGAAGTTATGGAAGTAAGTGTAAAGTTAGAAGAAAAGAAAAGCCTAGAATATATTGATATTTAAAGGCAATCAAAGAAGAAAAAAGATTAGTCAAAGTGAATTAGAAGTTAGGTGTGGTGGCACACACTGGTAATTCCAGTACTTAGCAGGCTGAAACAGGTTCACAGCCAACCTTAGCAACTTAGCGAGGCACTTCACAACTTGGTCAGACCCTATTTCAAAATAAAAATAAAATAGGGCTGGGGATGTAACTCAGAGATATAATACCCCTGAATTCAATCCCCAATACCACTAAAAAGAAAAAAATGAATTAGAAGCCAGGCATAGAGGCACCATAATCCCAGTACTGAGCCAGGCTGAGACAGGTGGATCACAGGTTTGAAGCCAGCCTCAGAAACTTAGCAAGACCCTCTGTAACTTACCAAAACCCTGCTTCAAAAATAAAAAGTAAGAAGGGCTGGGGATGTAGCTAGGAGGTAGAATGCCCCTGAGTTCAATCCCAATACCCACCCCCAAAAAGTGAAGTAGAAGAAAACGGTCAGATGAAATTCAATATAAAAAAGAAATTTTGAAAATGAAAATGTCATCATTCATGTGGAGTGTTGCAAAATAAAAGATCTAAAGAATAGTCATTATATTTTGTATGTTTATAAGCTCGATGGTGTCATCAGCAAAACTGTTTCAGTAGAGTGGCCATGATCGTGTAAGTAGTGGAGTAGATCAAGAAGACAGGTGGCCTCTAACCCAAGTCAAGAGGGAAGATGAGGATGGATGGAATTAGGATAAGAAACAGTGAAACCACGAGTTCATCACTGATAACTTCTATTTTCTCCATGAATATGTGTCATCACTGATGGAAATGGAGCAGGAGTGAGGTGTGGGTTTGGAAAGAATGGTCAAGATGACAAAAGTCGACCATGGAGCTTCCTAGGAAGTGAGGTTGCATGTATACTCTAGAGAAAACTTCTTTGTTCATTTGTCCCTAAAGATAAGCCTTCAGTCCCTAAGCCCTCTAAGCAATGTCTCCCAGTTGAAATTTTACTGCTGAAGTCTGAATTCTCAACTTTATCTTTGATCTCATATGAAAAGGAGATGGAGAAAAGAACTGAGTCACAACCAGTCACTGGGAAGCACCATGTCCAGCCGCATCCCCACATCTTCCTGTCAGGCCTCACTACATCTCTGATTATTCTTGCCCCTTTATTCAGATATGTATACTCCCCAGGTTTACCTTGGTTTGGTGCTGGCCTCAGATCAATTGCTATGAGAAGCCTGAGCTCTCTTCAAGGTCTCCTTCACTCTGCAGATGCCTGGGCTCTGTTTTCTCAGCTGCTTATCTTGCCCCATGTTTCTGTACAAGAAGAGACAGAATCCAGGAATCATGCCCCTGGGACAACAGAATCCTTCTCTACAGTGTTTCCTGAATAGGTATTCAAACTTAAAGTACCTCTTTCTTTTGGTTGGAATCATAATCTGTGTCCATATGAGAGATACATACATATGAGAGATTGTTATTAGTAGCCAAAGAAAGTCCTCACAACAATTTTTAAACCTATGAACATTTCTTCCTCTCACACCTACATCCATAGGTATAGATATAGAGAATATATACAAGTATGTATGCATGTATGTGTATGTGTGTGTGTTGCACCATTATTTTTCTCAGGATTTGTGATTTCTCTATCACACTGAACCACCTGGTTACCAATCTTGTATACTCCTAAATTGTCAACTAGCTAGGAATTAAAGAATTGACTCATGCAATTGACTGTTAAACATATACAGTCTTAAACTAGTAATTAATGTGTTCTAAATACCTGACTCTTTGGCCAGTGTCTGAACACATCAGTTACAACATTCAGCCTCAATCCCATTTAGGCCAAATTTACTTGTGGCCTTTAAGTAGTGCTTGAAAATGCTTATTAAACCTTGTCCTTACATAGATATATCTATATCCAGTGTCATGGTGGGGATTTCTTGGAACATATTTGCATACATTGAATCCCATTGGCCAATAATAGACTCTGGGACACGGCTATCACTCTCAACAACCCTGAACCTTGTGTTAGCCATACAGCCATTATTTGTGGCAGAAACTAAAAAACTCTATAGGACAAGAGACCAGAAAATGATCTTTGGAGCATTGTTATTTACACATATATAACACCACAGCAGAACAATCTGTGGGAGCTTCAGGCCTCCAGACTTTAATTTTAAAAAGCAATGAGTAAGTTTTCTGTAAAAAATATTCCACTTAAAAATGTTGGTGGGAGATACTGTTCTACATAGTAAGTGCCTCACAGAAATGCTGTATGCAGAGGTGCCCAGTTTCCAAGCTGGCAGAGCTTTTGTCTGCAAGTTTTCTCTTAGTACTATCGTGACCTGGGAATTAAAGTCCATCAGCCATAATGCTTGCTCCTATCACAGCCAACCATGACTGTCTCTAATTAATTCTGGTTTGTAGCTTCCAGGCACAAGTATCCAAAGTCACAGTCAACCCAGTTTTCCCACCTGGTCCTGCAAGATGCAATACGGGATGTTCTATGATGATAAGAAGAGGCAATCACAGGTACACACATGTACACTCAAACACACACACACGTGTATGTGCACACATCTGTCTCTTACATCAAACACACACACACACACACACACACATCCTTTCCTTAGAAGGAGACACATTTTTCCACATCAGTAAAAACATAGAGGAATTCCCTCCAGTTTTTTTTGGCAATTAAATCCCAAGAAAATGATGGATGAAGCACAAATTTCAGAATAGAGGAAAGCGATTATTCTTGTTATGAACATGAGTATGTTCTGTGTTTTGTCCGTTTTAGTGAATCTTTATCTTGATGTCATATGAAGGAGTCGAGTGGCCACAGCCCACACACTATTCCATAACCACACTCAACCCCTCTAGGGCCGCACTCCACCACCAAGGCCGTATTCTCCCCTGTGCTTCTCATAGACCCATTCCACCGTCTTCCTCCCACTGTTCTGTTCAGAACGAGCACTGGGACCTGGCATACTGCTGATTGCCCAGGTCCTGCATTTTGGAGGGATTCATCGCTATAGCAGAAAGAAGCATAGATGATGAATCAGTGTCTGGAGACTCAGACCTCAGCCTGAAAAATAAACTAGTCTTCTCTGACATTCACCCTTAGAAAGACCTGTTCCTGGAACCTCTGCTGTCTACCGTTTCTTGACCCTATAATATACACTGACCAAGAATGTCCTTTGTATTTTACCTGCATAAAAAAAATAGTATAAGCCAGGCACGGTGGCCCATGCCTATAATCCCAGTTCTTGAGAGACTGAGACAGGAAGGTTGTAGGTTTAAGGACAGCCTCAGTAACTTAGCAAGACCCTCAGGAATTTAGACCCTGTTTCAAAATTTAAAAATGGCTAGGGGTGTAGTTTGGAGGTAGAATGCCCCTGGGTTCAATCCCCAGTACCAAAAAATAATAATAATAGAATAATAAATAATAAAATAAAATGATAAAATATGAAGTAATGAGTCGCCACTTCTCCATGGGGGAGTACATTCCAATACCACTAGTAGATTAGTAAAACCATGAGTAGTATTGAACCCTATATATATTCTATACATACATATGATATACATATTTTTCCTATACATCCAAATGATAAAATTTAATTTATAAATTAGGCACAGTAAGAGATTGACAACAATAACTAATAATAAAAATAGAACAATTGTAACAGTGTACTGCTATAAAAAGTACCTAAAACTTTTGAAAATTATTTATTTCTGGAACTTTTCATTTAATATTTTGGGCCCCTGGTTGACTGTGGGTAACTGAAACAGTGGATAAGGGGGACTTATTCACTAAGTACTTATGGACTAAGAAAAATACCATTGCTTTGCCTTGGGCACTGTACCTATAAACCCAGGCATGATCCTCCTCACTGTCTCCCTCCAACCTCTTTTTTGGGGGCTGACAGCTGAGCTCTCTCAAATGTACCTCCAATACTGTAAGCTCCCAGGCTTACTCCCTTTAAGTTTAATATCTAAAGCTCCAATGAAAACAAATATTTAAAAATCAGCTTTATTTAACCCATAAATTAATAAATGCTCCTCTCTCTCTCTCTCATCAAATATATTGTAATAATTCAACCACGTGTCTATTCTTAGATTAGACTGAAGGCACAATTCCTGTTGTATAGATATGAAATAAGTGTTGGGTGGAAAAAATCATAAAGTGAATGAATGTTGGTGTCGGCAGCATCCACTCCAGGGCAGGGCATCCCCTTTGCACTTCACACCTCATCCATTCTTCCTTGGTTTTTTATTTTGCAAGTCTCTACCCTCTTGCTACTGACATTTAATAATTGAAATTCTCAAAATCCTAAAAATGTCCTTTCTCGCTTATCTGTCTCCTAATCAATGTGTTTTATTTTTGCTGACTATCTCAGCCCCCTGAACATGTCTATGCATGTCTTGCCTTCCATACATGAAACACAATTTCTAAACTCTAATGTCATTTCTTCTGACCAGCCGATTTATCCTTCGGGTCTCAGCTTAAAATTCTCATTTTTAGTGTAGTCCCAAAGACTAGAATAGACTATAAGTTCTTTGAAGAATTTCCAACAAGGTCAAATGAGCTAATACGAACAATTCACACCTACTATAAGCTACAGAAGTGCTTTATTAAAGTTTAAATACGTATTTCAACTAAAAAATAGAAATTCATGACCATAAGAAGAAATTGAAGTATATTGTTGTAAGGTTCATATACTATATGTGAATTTCTATAATATCACTGAAAGGTAGATTACAATAAGGTAACAAAGTATACTATAAATCCTAAAATGATCACTTTAAAAAAAGAATTGCAATTTTAAGCATGTTTTTATGCTAATAAATTCTACAACTTGCACAAAATGAAGATATTTCTTTAGAGACACAAAGTACCAAAGCTCATTGAAGAAAAAAGTAGATAATTTGAATAGCCCTGTGTGTTAATGAAATTAAATGTGTAGTTAAAAACCTATCCACACTGAAAATTCCATGTCTACAAGGCATTATTAGTGAATTATACCAAGCATTTAAGGAGGAAATAATACTAATTCTGCAGAAACTCTTCCAGAACACTGAAGAGGAGGAAATACTCCTCATCTCATGGTCATTCTGAAAACAAAGCCAGGCAAAGACATCACAAGACAGAGAGAAACAGCTACTGACCAACTCATGAATATAAATGCAATTCCTAATAAAATTTAAAATATCTAAATCTATTATAGTAGTATATGCATAGCCATGTTTATAGCAGCACAATTCACAATAGCCAAATTATGGAACCAACCTAGGTGTCCATCAACAGATGAATGGATTACAAAACTATGGGATAAAAAAAAAACTATGGGATATCCACACAATGGAATTCTACTTAGCCATAAAGAAGAACAAAATTATGTCATTTGCAGGAAAATGGATGGACCTGGAGAACATTATCTTGAGATTAGCCAGTCACAAAAAATGAAGGGTCATATGTTTTCACTCATATGTAGAAGCTAGGGAGTAATTGGGATATAAGCAGTGACTTTAGATGATAGAGGAAAAACTCCAGTGGAGCCAGGGAGGTGGTCTGGAGTGGGGGAGGAGGGAGAATTAATAAAGGGAACACTTCCACTGGCATTATGTAAATATGTGAGAATACCAATGTCAATCTCAATATCCTGTATGGGGAGGGGGGAGTGTGGAGGGAGCCGGGGGAAAAATAAAAATAAAAATAAATAATAAAAAAACTAATCTATGCCAGCATGTCAGGAAAAAATAAAAATAAAATAAATCTAGCAATAATTTTAAAAGATAATAAATTGTTACCAATGGTATTTATCCCAGATAGGCAGGTTTGGTTTAACATGACAAAATCAATTAATGTAATTTATCAGCCTAAAGAAGAAAAATTATATGATCATCTAAATAGACAGAAAATACATTTGACAAAATCCAACATCCATTTCTGACTTAAAAGAAAAGAAAACCTCTCAAACAATTAGGAAGAAAAGGAATTTCTTCAACCTGAGAAGAAGCATCAATGAACAAGGTAATGCTAATAGCATACTTGATGGCAAAAGACCAAATGTTTTCCTCCTAAGATCAGGAAAAAAACAAGGACATCTTTTCTTACCTTTTCTATTCAAAATAGTACTGATGGCTTTTAACAAGTTCAATAAAGCAAGGAAAATAGAAAAGAAAGGCACTGAGATTGAAAGTGGAAAATAAAACTGTCTTTATTCTCATAGAACATGATAATCAAATAAGTGGAAGCCATTATCTTTTAGTCATTAAAATTTAAAATACCTAGATATGAACAAGTATCAAATGAAAAACTTAGTCCCAAATTTTAAAACTTAATGGATAAGTTATAAATCAGACTATCTCCATCAGAAAGAAAATTAATACATTATAAACAAAAGGTATAAGAATATTATCTAAGTGGCAGTTAACATAGCTAAAAATATGAAAAGTATATCATTTAACAATTCTTTTATAAAGGGAAAATGAGAAAATATAACATATATCTCAAGAATTCTATACCTCATTATGATGTATAATTACAATACACCAATAAAAGAACATTTAAAAATAATTCAGGAAAGAAGATGTATGCTTGAAAACATAATGGCTGAAATTTTTCTAGCATTAAAGAAATAAGTATATTTAAAATTGAAGAATCACACCAATAACAAGAAGTATAGAGAGAAAATAACTGTCAATCTAGAAAACTCTTTATCTGCTATGGTTTGGATTTGGAATGTCCCCCAAGGGCCCATATGTTTAAAGGCTTTGGTCCCTGGCCCATGGTGCTATCAGAAGGTGGTAGAACCTTCTGTGGGCCTAGTGGAAGGTTTTAGATAATCAAGGGGGTACCTTCTAAGGGGATTATGGGATATTGGTCTCTTCCTTTCTGCTTCCCAGTCACCATGAGGTGAGCAGCTTCCTCTCCCACATTTTCCTCCCATTATGTACTGCCTCACCACAGTCCCAAAAGCAACAAGACCAACCCACCATGGACTGAAACCTCCAAAACTGTGAGCCAAAATATACATTTCCTGTTTTAAGTTAGTCATTTGAAGTATTTTGTTACACTAATGCAAAGCTGACTGACACACTAGCTAACTGATCATTAAAAACCAGCTATATCACTCCTGGGTATCTTTCCAAAGGAACCGAAGTCAGAATATTATAGTGATACATGCATATCCATGTTTATAGCAGCACAATTCATAATAATCAAATTGTAGAACCAGCTTAGGTGTCCATCAACAGATGAATGGATTACAAAATTATGGGGTATACACACAGTGGAATTCTACTCAGCCATAAAGAACAAAATCATGTCATTTGCATAAAAATAGATGGAACTAGAGAATATATTATGCTAAGTGAGATTAGCAAATCACAGAAAGTGAGGGCCATATGTTTTCTCTCTTATGTGGAAGCTAGGGAGAAATTGCGATACAAGAGGAACTCCAGATAAAGGAGGAGAAACCCAATGGAGAGATAGAGGGGGTCTAGGGGACACAGATAGGGGGAAAGGAAACTTAATAATGAAAACACTTCAATTGATGCTATGTACATATACATAATTATCAATGTCAATCTCAATATTGTGTATGGGGAAGGAGAGGGAGTGGAGTGGGATCCAGGGGAAGCTCACCAAGTACTGCCTTCATGTATGTCCCTACCACTCTGAACTTCATTATGATGTGTGATTATGATGCACCAAAAAAGTATATTAAAAATAAATAAATGAATTTTTTAAAAAACAACTTTAGCCGGGCGTGGTGGCGCACGTTTGTAATCTCAGTACTTTGGGAGGCGGAGACCAGAGGATCTGGGTTCGCGGCCAGCCTCAGCGCTCTCTCTCTCTCCCTGTCTCTCTCTCTCTCTCTCTACTTAGTGAGGCCCTCGGCAACTTCATGAGACCCGGTTTCAAAATTAAGTATAAAAAATAGGGCCAGGGGTGTAGCGAGGAGGTAGAACACCCCTGCGTTCAATCCCCGGTACTGAAAAAAAAAAAAACCTTTAAAGAAAATCTTCTAGACCAAGACTGAAAGAAAGTCATTAGTAAAAGAACTATTAGAGTATCCTTTCAATAAGAAGAAAATCAGAGCCAGAAACAGTGGTACATGCCTGTAACCCCAGCTACTCGGGAGGCTGAGGCAGGAGCATCTCAAAGTCAAGGCCAGTATGGCAACTTAGTGAGATCCTGACTCAAATTTTTTTAAAAAAGGCTGGGAATATAGCTCATTTCTAAAGTATTTTCCTAGCAGCACTTTCCTAGCATGTACTGGGCCTTGGATTTGAAGCCCAATACCGCCAAAAAACAAAAAAGAAGAAGGAGGAGGAGGAGGAAGAGGGAATCAAACCTAGAGGAGATGAGTGCTTTGCAAGAAACAATAACTAAAACAATTGGTTAATGTGTCAGTGCTTCTAAATAAGCATTGACTGAAAGTGGAAAAAAGAAAAGGCAAAACAATAGCTAAGGTCTAGAAAGTTCAAAACATAATAGAAATTAAATGACAATAATAACATGGAAACTATGATGGCAAAGGCCATAAGTAAACTATTATAAGTTCCATATGTTGTTCAGAAGGAGCACAACAATATTGATTAATTTTTCAGACTTTAACTTAAGCATTGTATTAAAATTTAAAGATAATCACCAAAGGAATAAGCAGACAGAAGCAAAGTCTGAGGCGGTGTTGACCCAGAGAAAGTGTTTGCTAAACAAATTTAAATATAAATTTGGTTTTTTCTACACCACATACCTGTATGCTTTCAATGCAATGTTCATTACTGAGCTTCATAACTGCAACGATTCTTTCCAGTAGCAGAATTACTGGGATATGCAGTTGGATTGCAAAGTCTTGGAACTGAACCATAGGAGGCAATGAGGAAATACAGCATACTGTTTATTAGCATAAGCTTAGGAGAGGGACCTCCTGAGTCAAATTCCACCTCTGTCATTGGTCAGCTGAATGACCTTGGGCCAGTTACTCAATCTCTAGTTATTTTAGTTGCCTTACCCTTAATGCTATTCTCCTATAAGAGTTGCCATTATAATTCACAAATGAATCACTTTATAAAGTGGCACATAGTAGGCAATCATACGTGGTGGTTTCTATCCTTTCTGTATCTCTATGTCTTTCCCAGAACAGGTTGACTATTTATGTAAACAAGTCCTTGCTCAGTCCATGAGAGGTTGAGTATTCACTTGCCCAGGACTGATCCTTTACATTCCTGCCTCCCAGAAAATAAGCTGGCTCCTGCAAATCCCATGGATGTGACCTATGGCCTACTACTTAAGACAATCAGTCTTGGTCAACCCAAAGCTCAGAGCCTATGCACAATATGCCAAAAGAGGGGATGGCATCCCAGAAGCTAATGTGGATCCATCTTCCAGATTGCTGTGACATACAGATTAACTGCAAGTCTTGAGACTAGGCTTCCTGACCACACAGGGGAGAGCCTGGTTCTCTCTCTTTTGTTAATGCTGAGTTGGTAAGACAAGGCTGGAGCCAAGGCTCTGCCATGTCGTGTCACTATCACATCCGTACCACTGATTTCAGCAAAGGAGGGCCCAGTGCTTCCCTGCCCATGCAGGTTTTAGTCTCACAGCCCACAGTCTCATGTCTGGTCCTGCTCCATCTCTGTGTGCTGCCATGGATCAACGGTCAACCTGCACTCTGCTGTTGCACTAGCTTCAGGAAGCTCCCCCCATGAACACTGCTCCAATGGGCTTTGTGTGAATACTGCTTAGCCATGTGCCCTTGTCTATGTGTCAATCTGCTACCCAGACACAAGGTACAGATATTGAACTATCAGATCCTGCTCCTACTGGCTCTAACCCTCCCCACTGACACACTGCAAGTATCTGTACCTCTGAGAGCTCTTCAGGGATCAGCTCTGATGACTTCTTTGTTCTTTGTGTTAGGCACAGAGAAAGGATTCCCTTTGCTTACTGCCTCCCCCGCCACCCCCTTCCCACACACGTACACATACATCTGCTCTGCAGCTGTCATCCTGTCCTACCTGCACTACTTCCTTTCTCATTTAATATTAAGCAAAGAAACTGAGGTCTTCCTTGTTTGTTGGGGAAGTTGGAAAGCAGTGATCTGGTAGGTAGACTAGGGTCCCTCAAAAAATACTTAGCAATGTTGACCTTGGATTGTCTCCTGTGTGATCACAGTATAGCTCTCTGAGGAAAACAACATGAAAAGCAGGAAAAATCTATTAACCTCAACTTGCCAGTCTCTAAGTACCAAATATAGCTCTACAGTGAACCAATTAATGAGTAATCAATTGATACAAAGTGGTAGCTGAAGAAATGATATAGAAAACTGTTAGAAATGCAAGACTGATTACATTGGTCTGGGCAGTGGCTTCTTCAATATGACCCAAAGCATAGGAAACAATATAAAATTAGAAGAATGGAATTGCATCAAACTAAAACACTTCTACACAGCAAAGAAACAATAGACACAACCCACAAACTGGGACAAAGTATTTCCAAATCATCCACTGTATAAGGGGGTTCTATCCAAAATGTACAAAGAACTCAAACTCAGTAGCAAGAAAAAAAAACCCTATTTTTAAAATGGGCGAAAACTCTAACAGACATTTCTCAATGGAAGACTCCACAACTTAGTGAGACCTTGTTTTAAAATAAGAAGTATGCCAGGCATGGTGGAGCACACTTGTAATCCCAGTACTTGGGAGGCAGAGACCGCAGGATCCGGGTTCGCGGCCAGCCTCAGCTACTTAGTGAGGCCCTCTGCAACTTCCTGAGACCCGTTTCAAAATAAAGGATAAAGAATAGGGCCAGGGATGTAGGTTGGAGGTGGAAGGCCCCTGGGTTCAATCCCCGGTACCACAAAAAATAAATAAATAAATAAATAAATACAATAAAATAAGAAGTAAAATAGGGTTGGGAGTGTAACTCAGAGGTAGAATGCCCCTGGG
>PVJS01010497.1:0-47876 GCA_004027185.1 Glis glis | reverse complement strand
CCCACAGGAAGGAAGAGATTAAAGGGTGAATTACTTCACACACTATAAAGGTCTTCAGAGTGACCCCACTCTTAGAGGGACTCTTTCAGAGGAATAATGCTATAAAGAACAGTGAAAGCCCAAGAAAACCCACAACTGATCCCTTCAGAGGGCCCTCATTCACAGCCCCCATTGACTGCCTTGGTCTCTCTGGGGGAATTCAAAATAATTCACTGCCCACCATAATACTGAATTCACAACAGAGAGGAAAACAGTGATGGAGCTGCTTTGCATCTGTTTAATTTTTCCAGAAACGTTAAGGGGGTTAATCTTCTACAAGTCCAGTCATGTGCTTTCACAAAGGGCCAAGAAAGGAGTCGCAAAGCCTGCCATGACTCAACGGGAAGCCCTCTGAGTCTTCTTTTCTACCCCACGGCTGACAAAGAAGCTAAGTTCATGGGCTTGTCTCTGGCCTGAGCTCTGAGGTCGGGGAAGCAGCAATGATGTCATCGCTTCTGAAGACCACTGTTGGCTGAGATAATGAAGATTTCTTCACCTGTGGTATTGCCAAATGCAGCATGTGCTTCCTAAACTTTCCAATTCAACAGGATCCTACCACTGGAAAGGGTGCTACATTTTTCTTTATCTTCTGTATCATTAGAAAAAAATCATATTAAAGTCTATTTCCCTCTCACCAAAATGTGTCTTTTTAAGTTTAGCTAGTAGATACTTCTGCACTGGATTAATTTCTCCATACACTTAAAAGGGCAACAAAAATGTTTTATTAGCTGTAAGTATGTTATTCAATTGATATTTCTGATATTAAAAGCCCAGCAGTTTGGTAAGCAACATATCATCATATGAATCACAGCAATTTCTTACCCCATTTTATACACACAGACACAAAGACACACACACAAAGACACACACAAATTCAACCTTAAAAAGAAAATTAAATTACTCAAAGAACATTTTATAGTTTTAGGACATTTATTCCCTCAAAATTTTTAAATCATGGACCCCTTTCAAAACTTCTAAAAGCTTAAAATCTTTCTGGGAGAGAAGAGATGACTCAGTTTGCCGTTCTCTTGACACCCTTGCAGACTAAGCATAATTTCATTAGGAAAGAAATATACGACCCAAGCCTTTTGGGAAAGTATTTCTGTAGAACAATGACTTTCTTAAGAGACTGAAGTTTCTCAAAACACTTTTAAATTTTCTCTCCTAACCTGATTTATAGTACATTATTCTTTAATTACATACAATATTACTTATGAAAGGGTAGAGTTCCCTTAAATTATTATAAAATGCAAATTGTGATGAAATAAAATTTCCATTTTTATCTCAAAGGAGAATATTAAACAAGATTAAAGAAACAAAGAGATGAGTATGAATTAAAATAGGCAAAGCATGGGTGCTGGGGGCTTAGCTACATTCTCTCATTTAGTCCTCAGTTGTGAGACAAAGGTTATCTCCACCTTTCAAGTCCTTTAAAATCCAAAGCAGGCATTTATTCCTCTTTGAAGAAGGTCTAGTGTTTGCCAGGTAAAATGAGATACAGGAATACATTCTATCATTTCAAAAGGAACAGAGGTGTAGTCTAGTGTATAAAGTAAAAAAAAAAAAAGAAAAATATGTGTTCTTAAGAGACTTAGAATTCAGTGGAGTCAAAATAAAGAGTGTCAAGTGGGAGACGGGAGTCACTAATGAATACTGAGATAGAAAACATAAATAAAGCAGGGGAGTTCCAGGACACAGAGGATAATGCTAAAACGTTTATATTTTATCCAATAGGGAGTGAGAAACCACTTAAGAATTTTAGACTAAACAATGACATATAGTATTTCAGCTTACAAAGATCACTACAAATTCAATCAAAAGCAGCAATCTTCAAAGTAGTACTTACATTGCAAACATGTATGAAAACATTTATTGGAACATGAAGAAAAAAACTGAATCTCAACAGCTATTATTATTGTATTCTTCATCATTTCTATCTGTGTATGTTCTGTAAAACATAATGTGCATGTTCTACGATGTATAAATGATAGTAATTCATTTGTGTGAATGTACACATACACAGGGTTTGAGAACACAATCCACAAAGTTTGGTGACCTTCTATCCAGAATAGAGAGAGACAGGCTTAGAAAGAGAATAGTTAGGAGGCTGCTGCAGTATGAGGAAAGAGAAATGAGTACACTCTAAACAAAAGAGGGAACAGTGGATACTGGAAAAGCTACATTGAGAGCTATCTGGGTATAAAACTGGTGGATCTATGGAGCTTACCAACTAGACAGGGGATGTGAAAGTCAGAGAGGATAACTGGGTGGATAATCATACCATTTATAAAAACCAGGATCTAAGAGGAGAAGCAAGAATTAGTTTAGGAACTGGTGGATCATTATAGACAAGCTCAATGTTGGCCAGGTCCCCGTGTCAGGAGTCCCCATGCAATATCCAAGTGCAGGTGGCTAGTAAGCGTTGAATGTTCAGTCCTCAGGAAAGGAATGTGGACGTGGAAGCTCAGAAGAGTGGTAACTAATATTATCGTGGAAGTCACCCTTCCATCACCAATGGAACGAAATGAGAGAAGAGGACAAAAGCAGAACCTTCAGAAAGACACACATCCAAGGCATGGGAAGTAATCAAGAAAGGAGGCTAAGAAGGAAATCCAGGTAGGAGTCAGGTCATGAAAGCCAAGAGGAGTCTAACACCCCAGAGAAGAAGAGCGAGGAAAAAGCAAAAGGTGTCAGCACAGTTTTATCATCAGAAGTTTTGCAATTGATTTTGCAAATAAATGAAACAACAGGGAATGAAACCAAATTTCAATGAATTAAAGAGCAAAAACATAAAAAATAATTTATATTATGACGTGGCATATGGCAAGGTACAAAAATGAACATAACCTACAAGAACTATGGATTTCAGAGAAAAAGGAAATAACACTTATGCTGAATAACGAATACTAAGGAGATGGGGCAAGAGGATATTGCAGAAGTAGAAAAGAGAATGACCAAGGCTGCAGAGCAGCAACAAGCATGGGAGACAGTGAGGGAGTCTAACTACATCCCACACCTACATCTCACCTGGCGCCACATCCTCACTGTTATTTACAGAAAGATGGACACATGTCGGGCGTGGTGGCGCACGCTTGTAATCCCAGTACTTTGGGAGGCGGAGACTGGAGGATCCGGGTTCACGGCCAGCCTCAGCTCTCTCTCTCTCTCTCTCTCCCTGTCTCTCTCTCTCTCTCTCTCTCTCTCTCTCTCTCTCTCTCTACCTAGTGAGGCCCTCTGCAACTTCATGAGACCTGGTTTCAAAATAAAGTATAAAAAAAAATAGGGCCGGGGGTGTAGCGCGGAGGTACAACACCCCTGGGTTCAATCCCCGGTACCTCACAAAAAAAAAAAAGAAAGAGGGACATATGACATTACTTGATATGTTTGCAGTTAGGATTCCATGATTCCAAAAATGAATTTAAAAATTATGATTTCTGGATGTAGCAACAACTAAATAACTTATAACAAAGAACACTCTGTCTCCTGTATCTGTGAATCTTACATTCAGAGATTGGGTAGGGGTCAGAAATGGCCTAAGGAATACTGTTGTGCACGTTACCATAAAATTTTAAAAGTTAAGAATGAAATGGTCATAAAGAGCATAAACAGCCTCACATCAAAGTGGCCCTATAAAAATGTTCTGCTCAGCTTCTTAAATTATGCTCTGCTCTTTTTCACACTGGAGTTGAAAAACTGAATGCCCTCATTACCTCTTGCTTGGGCTACAACCCTAAACTCCAAGGTGTTCTCTCTTCTAACATTCTCTTACCCCTCTATTCTATACCCCTTGTAGATGGAAGACAGGTTTCGTTTGTTTATTGTGGTACTAGAGATTGAACCCAGGAGTGTTCTACCTCTGAGCTATACACCCAGCCCTTTTAATTTTTTGTTTGTTAAACAAGATCTCACTAGGTTGCTGAGGTTGGTCTTGAACTTGTGATCCTCTTGTCTCAGCCTCCCAAGTCCTGGGAGTACAGGTGTGCACCACCAGACCAGGCTGGAAGACAGGTTTTAATATGTATCATAATATATAACTGCTGTGAGCACATTTTAAAAAGAATTACAGAGAATCTCTTGTTATCTGCTATTAATAGTTTTTCCTGAGACAAACATGAGAAAAAATATGTAAATTGTAGTTTTGACAGTGGTTAAGACAGAAAGGGGGGAAGATATGAGAGAGATTCTAAGTTGTCACCCCATCTTTTGTACCACATCACTGAATGGCATCTTGTGGTAGGCAGAATTTCAGTTTCATGACAGGGCAAAGGTATCTGGAAAAGTCATCCAAAGTGCTTAAGATTACAAGGCTAATCAGTAGCAGAGCTGCTATGTGAACCCAGGTCTACTTAATTCCAATCTCTATACCAAAATAGACATGAATATTCAGCAGAGGAGATATTAGAAGCCATAGCAGAGGATCCCTTTTGAAATTATGTAGGATAAATCTGAATATAAATCTGCTAAGGATGAGAGTCAAGCTTCTGGGTAATTGATAAGAAGAAAGGAGCAATAGAAAATGTCATCTAGAGAAATGTGGCAACAACGGTGGTGAAATGATCTATGGAGGGCAAAAGAACCCAAATTCCAGCCAAATAACTAGGAAGACAGAGAAGATCTATATTGTCATAGAGACTCATGCAATCTTTATGAAAGCTTTGTAAGATTTTTAAAAATGCCTTTCAAATATGAGAAATGTGTGAAAGACACCATCGTGAAGTTAACAAGCTCTCTGTACTGTGCATCCCATTCCTGAGTCCCATTCACCTCCCCCCTCTGACACGGATGAGACCATCCCAGGGGCCTCACTGCAAGGTCTGAGTTTGATAACCTGACATCTGAGGTGATGCGTGCTCTTTCAGATTATCTTCCTTGTAATTTTCTCTGAAAAATTACAATTTCTGCCACCATGGATCTTCCTGTATGTCACACAAATTTCAGTTGAAAGGTCATTTTTGTCCAGTTTTAAAAATACTTGCAAAGCTTGTACTTTCTTACCAAATTAAGAGTGTGGAGAGAAATTTTAAGTTCATTTCCACCAGCAAAATATTTCATATTTCTGAGTACCAGTCAGCTCAAGTATTCATTCATTCATTCCATTGATATTTACTGGAGACCTACTCTGTATGAGGCTCTGTGCTAGTTCCCTAAATAAACAATGTTGAACAAAGAGGAAATATTGGGAGAGCTCCACCTATTCCCTCGCATATAACTTTTGGGAGACTCAAAAGAAATAAGGCTTATAAAGGAAGTTTAAAACAGTCAAGGACATATAGTGCAAATCCTAGACCTATACTGCCCAATACCGGAGCCTTTGGTCCCATGCTATTTATATTGAAATGAATTAAAATTGAGGAAAATTAAAATTTTAGTTCAGTAGTTATACTAGTCACATCTCAATAAATATGTTTGAATGGTGGTTACCACCACCACACAGCATGCATGTAGAACATTTCCATCACCACAGAAAGTTCTATTGGGCAGTAATTTCCTAAAAGCTGGGGTTAAGAGCATCTGCATGACACTATGGGGGAAAGGGAAATAATGGTGTAATGAATACATGCACCAAACAACATGCCCAAAGAAGGATGGCTGATAATTATTCATATGATTATAAAGCCATCATAAAAGGAAGAGGACAGCTGGGCGTGGTGGCACAGGCTTGTAATCCCAGTACTTGGGAGGCTGAGATATGAGAATCACAGGTTCAAGGACACAGCCTCAGCAAGTAGTGAGACTCTCATCAACCTAGCAAGACCCTGTTTCAAAATAAAAATAAAAAAATAGGGCTGGGGGTGTAGCTTGGAGGTAGAATGCCCCTAGGTTCAATCCCCAGTACCGCAAAAAAAGGAAGATGTCATCATGATAAGAAATATAGGTGCTAACTTTTAGTAACTAAAGCTGAGTGCTTTATATCAATATTAGATTGAATCCAAAGAACAATCCTTGGAAATCTTGTAGATCATTTTCTATCTCCTCTGTAGGTAAAATAGATGCCATTTCTTATTTCTCTGTCTTATAGATGAGGAAATTGAGGCACTGATAAGTAACTTGACCAATGTCACAAAGTTTTTTAAGACATATCCTTGGGATAAAGTTATATTACAGGGGAAAAAATTACCACATCAATAACAGCTTAGAAACTGAATTTATTTTATTTGAGATGATATGAAAATGTCAGGTGCTTTTTTAACTTTTGGTTAGAAAGTTATTAATAGTTTTATCACCATTAGGTATCTGCCTCAACTTTTGTCTTCTTTCTTTAGAAATGGCCTCTTTTCTCCACTGTCATTATATCTTGATTTAAAATCCTAACATCTTTTAATATCCACCTGAAGTCCCTTTAAAGTTGGATTACATGTGTTTTTTAGATCACTCATTATAATGCTAATTGCGTAGTGGTTCAATTTTTATTGTACATTTTTAAACCAGTCTTTACTGAAGTATATTATACTACTTGGTAATAGAGCATATATTAAGCATCTAACAAACAAATAATAATAATTCTCTTGCATCAATAATACCCCAGGAGTTAGTCTAAAACTTGTCATTCATAATTTAATATTATATCTTCATAGCTTTTGAAGGCATAAACTATGGATACTCACTTGATCTCTGATTAATGCTTTAGTTTTCTATGAATTAGTCAAGACATGTAATCTTTTTCTTTGTGAGATAGAAAATTGAAATTTGAAAAGAGGTACATGTTAAATGGTATCCAAAAAAGTTAATGCTTAGATTTATCATTTATTTAGTATTATAAAGACACCAATTGAAGATCTAATTTTAAAACTAACTCAAGAGATTGCAGTCAATTTTTTTATTCTGTTTTTACAGAATATCCTTGGCTAACTGTATTCCAAGAAATTTAACACAGCTGGATTGTCTTTTTTTGGCTATGAAACACCTTTCATTAAAATATCCATTAAGATCCGGGGGGGGGCGGGTGTGGAAAGGGGTCAAAAAGAAAATGTGTATGATCCCATCTACAAGCAACATGTTATTACATTAATCAAACATGTTTTTATAATGATTTAACCTAGGTCTTACTTTGCATCCTTGTAACTACAAATACAAGGGATATTTTCAAGGAATTGAGTACTAAGCATTTATGGTTTCCCATTCCCATCAGTTTGTTAGTTTTTCTGCTGCATATCACATTCAAACTGTTCTTTAAACTTAGTCGGGCTAGGCGTGGTGGCGCACGCTTGTAATCCTAGTACTTTGGGAGGCGGAGACCGGAGGATCCGGGTTCGTGGCCAGTCTCAGTGCTCTCTCTCTCTCTCTCTCTCTCTCTCTGTCTCTCTCTACCTAGTGAGGCCCTCCGCAACTACGTGAGACCCAGTTTCAAAATAAAGTATAGAAAAATAGGGCCGGGGGTGTAGCGCAGAGGTACAATGCCCCTGGGTTCAATCCCCGGTACCGCAAAATAAATAAATAAATAAATAAACTTAGTCTGGATTTGGGTACCTAAGATAAGGAACTGCTGTCATGACTGGTCTTCATTTTTCTTTTGTTGTTGCCAAGAACTGAAGAACACTAAAAGAGATGACCTTCCTATTCATACTGAAGGAGGCCTGGACAGGGTACTTCTGCCACTTTGAACCCCAATATTCTACTTCTGGACAGAAAGTTAGAAAAATCTGCAAAAGCATATGCCTTCAGGGTGACTATATTAATACTGCATATTTTCTGATTTGCGTAAAAATCCCTCAGTAATTTGTATACTATAATTAATAAAACACCGTGTTTCTATATTCACAAGGAAAATAAATTTAATTACCCTTTTAATCATATGTAAAGTTCTGTGGAATTTGCATAAAACTCTATTTCCATATACTAGTTAAAAAAAGAAAATAGGTAGAATTAAGATTGCAAATTTAGACATACAGGCATTGGAAAACTAAAAATTCCAAGAATCTTCTAGTAACTCAGGACATCAATGGTATATTGGTGATACATTTTAGGTTAAAAATTAGGTGATAAAGGGTACTTAAGTTGTGAAGGTAAACATTTATTTTTTCTAACATTAAATCCATTGGTAACCCTATTTTTTGATATTTTATATTTGACATTTGATCATTGCTCATCCCAAATTACATGGGTAAAATGAAAAATAGAAAAATATCCTAACAAAAGCCCTTCCAATAACCCTTTGATACATATGATTTGTACAACTACAACAATATGGAGCCATAACAATACTGAATATAGAAATAGGATAACAGGGCAATGGGGATTGTATTTGGAAAATATAATATTTATTCCTCCCTGTCTTTGTAAAAAGATAACCGACTTACTAATCATCCTCAAGCACAGGTAGAGAAGCTTTGAATAAAGAGGAAAGAAAGGAGACTATTGGATGTTAGGATTGTTACATCAAGAATAAAGAGGTGGCGCACACTTGTAATCCCAGTACTTGGGAGGCTAAGACCGGAGGATCCGGGTTCATGGCCAGCCCCAGCAACTTAGTGAGGCCCTCCGCAACTTAGTGAGACCCTGTTTCAAAATAAAGAACAAAAAATAGGGCTGGGAGTGTAGCTCCGAGGTAAAATGCCCCTGGGTTCAATCCCCAGCACCGCAAAAAAAAAAAAAAGAATAAAGAAGACACAATAAATGGAAAGATATCCTATGTTCATGCACTGGTGGACTTAATATTGTTAAAATAACCATACTACTCAAAACAACAATGTATGGATTCTATACAATCCCTATAAAAATCCTAGTGGTATTTTTTACAGAAATATAAAAAAAATCCAAAAGTTCCTATGGAATCACAGAAGCTCTCAATAGTCAAGAGAGAGAGAGAGAGAGAGCAAGAAAGAGAAAGAGAGCTGGACATATCACAATACCTGATTTCAAAACATATTATTAAGTTACATAATTAAAACAGTATTGCACTGGCATAAAAACAGACATATAGATCAATGGAATAGAATAAGAGCCCAGAAATAAATCCATGCATATACGGTCAAGGTCAACTGGTTTTTCATTAAGAGTGCCAAGACTACACAATGGGGAGAATATATAGTCTCTTCAACAAATGTTGTTGGGAAAATTAAATATCCACATGCAAAAATAAATAAATAAATAAATAAATATTGGGTCCTTATACCAAATGCAAAAAAAATGATTCAATGGATTAAAGACTTAAGCATAGAACATGAATCTGTAAAACTCTTAGGAGCAAATATAGGGCAAAATCTTCACGACACATTAGTCTTGACAATGATTTCTTGAATGGAATGCCAAAAGCACTGGCAATAAAAGCAGAAGTAGACAAGTGGGACTGTATAAAATCAAGGAGCTTTTGGACAACAATGGGAACAAGTAACCATGTAAAAAGTCAACCTACGGAAAAAAATATCTGCAAACAATTTATCTGAGAGGGGATAATATCTAAATATATACAAAACTTCTTTAACTCAACAGCAAAAATCCCCAAATATTCAGAGTAAAGAATATACCAAAAAATGATGGGCAAATAAACTAAATAGACCTTTCTCAAAAACAAAATAGAAAACAAACACACACACGAATAGCCAACAGGTATATGGAAAGATGGTCAACTTTACTAATCATCAGGGAAATGCAAATCAAAATCACAAGGAGATATCACAACATACCTGTTATCCAACATAGCTATTATCCAAAATATCACAACATAGCTATTGTGCCCCCCGCAAGAAAAAAACACAAAAGATAAGTGTTGGAAAGGAAGAAGAGAAAAGAAAACCTTTGCACACTGTTGATAAAAATGCAAATTGGTAGAGTCATGAGGAAAATAGTATGAAGATGCCTCAAAAAATTACAAATAGAGCTACCATATACTCCAACAATCCCACTTCTGGGTATATATCCAAAAGAAGTGAAATCAGTTTCTCAAAGAAATATTTGGTTTCCTATGTTCACTTCAGCATTATTCACAAAAGCAAGATGTGGAAACAAATGTTCATTGACAGATGAATGGATATAGAAAATGTAGTATATATTCAATGGACTATTATTCAACCTTTTCAAAGAAGAAAACCTTTCCATATGTGGCAACATGGATCAACCTTGAGGACATTGTGCTAAGTCAAAAGAATCAATCAAAGAACAGATACTACACTATACAATGCCATTTATCACTTAATTACCAATAATAGTCAAACACATAGAAGCAGACAATAGAATGGTGGTTGCCATAGGCTGGTGGAAGGGAAAAATGAGGAGGTGCTGTTCAACATGTATAAACTCTTAATGAAGTAAGATGATTAAGTTCTAGAAATGTGCTATACAACATTGTGCCTGTAGTTAACAATACTTTATTATACACATAAAAAATTGCTAAGAGGGTAGATATCGTACTAAATTTTCTTACCACAATAAAAAAGGACACAAGAGTCAATATTGAACCTCCTAAATTTAATTAGGATTTTTTGAAAGAAAATAGATTTGTAAGGTAGGCTGTAAATATATAAAGAATTTTGTTAATCCTCTTAGTTCTCATATAACATATCAGTTTTAGATCTGGAGCTCAAATCACACTGTTTGTTTATTTGTTTGTTTTTAATTGATTTTTTGTTCAGTTTGGTTTTCCTCCAGTATAGAGAAAGCCCTGGCCATCATATATGTTAGTCATGAGGGTAGAGTATTGAAGCATTTAATTAAAGGAAGGAAAAAGACAGACTTAGCTCTTTTGATCTTGGGTTGCTTCTGGGATGAAAGAGACAGACTGGAATGGTGAGACAGTGGTTCTAATTTCTTCCCAGTTCCCTTCAAAACCAAATCTCAGATCTATAAGGGGAGATCTATAAAAGATACAGATCACTGAGAACCAAGGACCAAAGCCTTTTGTCCTGCTTTATTTTGAGGACTCTGGTGAATACTTCATGGGCTGCTAGCCTATCACTCCAGTTGTAGCCACGGAAGCTGCTGCTCTGCTTGTTCCTACGCAGCAGGGAGAGTATCCAGTGGAGCCTGTCAAGAAGGATAGCTAGAATAGAGTCACTGTAGCCCCACAACAAAAACTGTGCATGGATCACATAGGCTAGGGAAGCAGGAGTCCCAGCTAAACTCAGGGTGTTCTGCTGCACTCCTGAGAGCAGACTCTAGTCAAGTGGAGACAGGGAATGCCAACAGGGCCAGACACAAAGAGGCAGAAGAGAGTTATGAGCTGCGAAGAACCTACTCGGCCAGCCAAAGTAGTCCATACTCCTGGTTAACATATAAGACTCCCATGCAATATATAAATGTGATACATTCTACACTGAAAGATGGTTAGAATTATTTTTTCCTGTTGTTTTTTTTCCTCCATGAACATTTGTAATAAATTAGTAAGTGTCATGATGTAATTACTCTATTAATAAGAGAAATGTCCACTTTGGTAATTTCCACTACTTAAATCCTTTGCTTCCCATTTACTTAATTGCTATCCAGGATACAAAACCTGAAGTTAATTCAAACTAATAGAGTTGCTTCATCATAGTAAGTTCATGAAAGAGACACGGAGATGAATGACGCTCTTGTGTCCACTGAGTTGAGCTGAGCAGTACTGAGGTCCCGAGTCTCAACATAACAAGAGCCATAAAACTAGGAGAGGAAAAGTTCATAAAAGATGAGGCTTTTACTCAGGAATAAGATGCTGAATGATTACTGTTAAAAAAAAATTAGTCTAATGCCCATGCTTCAATTTGTAAATCTATAAAAGTAGTCTCAATATATATCAGAAATGTTTATCAGTAAATCATTTAAGTCTGAGCCAACAGCATTTTAGAACAATTCTAAGAGTTTAAGAAAAGAATGCTGGCAATTCACAGAAAGATGCCCAAGGGACTTGGATGATGGCAACACTTCCTGCACCATACAGATGCTTCTGCTGATTTTTCAAATGTTGGGTCATCACAAAAGAGAATATGTAAAAAATAACATATTCAGCCTGATTCACCTGACTTTATTTCCTTTAAACATTAATAGGGAAGTCCATCTACAATAGCTGGCAGTGTTTTCTGCTAGGACCTCAAGGCCAAGCCCATGAAATGGCTGGATACCTATATCAAATTCCCATACTGGCTTTACTTGTATGTCATCCAAAACTGGAACTGAAGAATTAAGTGGTTCTAATATCCTAATTTCTTATTTTATTACTAGAAGACCGTTTAGTGGCATTGTATCAGTACAGGTATCACCATACAAGACATAAAGACAATCAGTTTTTATCATAATTCACCAAAAGGGGCTGTTTTGCCTTTATTCTTGTAGCACCTGGGATAACACCTGAACAACTTGAAAACATGAAAATAAAACCTGCCGAAGTGCTGAAATAAGGACTAAACTTAGCAACAAGTTTTAATACCATACAGAACTAACACTTAAAGAGTACACAGGAATTTGTAAAGCACTAGAGAGACACAAAACCTTCCATAGGAGTTAAATAAAAAATATTTAAAATAAAAAACAGTCCCTTAAAATACAATATTCACAAAGCCTTAAAATTTTATAAGAGTTCTGAAATAATGAATGACTATCTCAGGCCAAAAACATTGAACAAGTTAATGCGGGAGCATATAAGAAGTTTTATAAGTCATTACAATGGATTTCAAAGATGAAAAATTTGCATTAATGCCTCATTCAGACTAATGAATAGTATTTTCAGATACTTAGGAAGGCACTGAAAAGTGAATTGCAAGTAACTGTATATAACTAGTTGTCTATAATAATCTTAATTAGGGAAATGGCTCTAACCATTCCTAAAACAAATCTTCCAGTAGATAGTAGCAAATTCCATTCAATTCCATTACTTTTATTTCTTAATTGTTGAATTTATTTAAAACTCAAATGGATTCAGATGTAATCAGATGGATTACAATTAAAACTCAAGTAAAACTTTTGGTACCTACAAAGAATAAAACCAAGTATTTGGCTCCCCTTACAGAATCATATAGCAGAGAAATATTTATTTTGGCCTAAATGCGGCCCTCACAAATTTAATTCACAGTCCTCATAAAATCAAACAATCTTCAAATAAAAATATTATTTTTGTACTACACTCAAGTTTTCCCATTGTTCCATCTCTCTTCAACATGCATCACAAACCTCCACCCCATATACCAGAAAGACACCCAGGAGCGAAACAAAGATAGAAAGAGCCCATGAAGAGAGAGAAAAGATTGGGAATAACCCACCCAAACCCTCTGCAAGGATGCAAGGGGCCCACCAAAAAAAAAACAAAAAAAAGAAAGAAAACACACACACACAGAGAGAGAGAGAGAGAGAGAGAGAGAGAGAACATGTTTAGGATAAAAAAGCATTGATCCTCACAAATAAATCTTATATTTAAAGTTAATGCCTGATGGTCCAGCAAGGAAAATGAAACAGTGACAGAAAAATAAATAATACCCAATTGATAACAAGTATAACAAGTTATCTTCTTTAAAAATAGTTATCACAGAAGTTAGAAATAGAAATAATAGAAATAGAAATGAAAGAAAAGGTTATTAAACCTCCAGAATCAGTTGGATTCCTTACACCACTCGTTCCTACATACTAACATGGAAGTTTATGTATCACTGTACCTAGAAAGAAAATAAGTATTGGTCTTAAAAACTGTTTGAGCAGGCTCACTTGGCATAAGCAGAGGCAAAATATACTTAATATTTTACTAAAATAGGGTCTATCCCAGCTGGGTATGGTGGTGCATGACTATAATCCAAATGCATGAGAGGCTGAGACAGGAGGATCACAGGTTTGAGAACAGCCTCAGCAACCTAGAAAGACCCTGTTTCAAAACAAAAACATAAAAATGGCTAGGGGTGTAGCTCAGAAGCACAACGTTCCTGGGTTCAATCCCTAGTACCACACACACACACACACACACACACACACACACGGTCTATCATCCCACCTAAGCAAAAGCAATTGTCATAAGTAAAACCAAGCACCAAAAGTATATTTTGATAAGATATATTTTATATTCAAAAACAACAAATACATTTTAAACAATAATGAAGTTTTTTTCTTGATATGCACTGCTCCCTGGAAAATCAATAATTGATATAATTGCTTTTGAGTAGGCAACCATTTTATTTATGAACCAAGAGCTGATTCAAATTATCTAAATTTGAACCTAATACGCAGTCACTGCCTTCTATTTCTCTTTAGTCACTCAGATATATCTAAAACCTCCTGATTCTCTTCTGCATTAATGCAATGTCAAAAACTAAATAGTAAACAGAGCCCTGAAGTCTCAATACAGTTTGTGTATTTCTATATTCAACTCTTTACTGGGAAAAATACGGAGTTACATTTGTAACACAATCCTAGTCTACATATTTCATAAGCAAGATCCTTTATATGGGCCTATTCATATGAAGACAGAATAGGCCCAGTAAGATATTTTAATAAAAGAAAATAAAGTTGCTGGGTGTGGTGGCGCAGGGCTGCAATCCCTGTACTTGGTAGGCTGAGACAGGATGACAGAAGGTTCAAGACCAGCCTCAGCAACTTAATGAAACCCAGTTTCAAAATAAAAAGTAAAATAGGGCTGGGGGTATAGCTTAGTGGTAGAAGGCCCCTGGGTTCAATCTCCAGTACCACCAAGATAAAAGAAAAAGAAAGTATTATCCTTTATGTTTAGAACTAAAAACCTGTTAACTCTCATTCTGCTTCCTGATTATTTCATGTAACAATTAAATCTCTGTATATCACCTTCACTTTTGTCAATGATTGTTATAAATGCCCAGATTGTGAAATATACCAAACAATCTGACAAGAAACCCCAAACATGTGGTTAGTATTTCCACATGAATCCAATAGAAGCAGCCTTGACAAAGGACTCACCCTTAGATTACAAACAACACAGCGCAGTGGTGGAAATGGAAAATTTAACACCTACCTAAAAGAATGGCTGCTACTTGACATGTCCTAATAGTGCAGTAAGATTATGTCCCATGCTTCATTTACTAAGAAAACATCTGCTATAATTAATTTCTATTGATTAAGTGTTTTTGGGGGGAGGGGCGGTTGCAAAGTCCACTCATGATTCACTTTGATCAGGGCACAGGTCATGAGAAAGTCCCAGTACAGAGGGTTAGAGCACCTATGGACAGGTCTGTAAATTCAAGGAAGGACTATGCACCTACGAGGCCCCTAGCATCTCTAAAATAAAAATATTCTCCCCATTGTTCTGGTTCTCGTTCATAGTCTCATTCCCCAGCAACCAGGAGCAATTCCTGAATCATTTCTGAGTTCTCCATGTTTCCCACCTGGGACAAAGACACTGCTTCACGGCACCATGACAACCACACCAGCGACCTAAGCACTTGGGTTCCTGCAGGAAAATGAAAATCCTGAAAGGAAGCTAGGAGATAAAGGCTTACTATGCCTTGCTTCCCACTGGTAGGAAGTAATTACAAAAATTACTTTAACACAAAGCTTCTGCTGAATGAATAGTTTGTAATTTGAGGGGAGAAGCCTAAGGGCCTAGGGATTAGATAAAAATATGAAAAGCTGAATGATGTCATACTAGTGCAGCCTCCCCTCGCCCCTACAACAAACTTCTTAAAGATGACAATGTATGTAGCCTCAGGAGATGGCCAGGGTGCATTCTGTTCCTTATCTGAGTTTTAGATAATTGATTGGTTTTATAGTAAAGGTGAACTTTATGAGCTCATGTTACCAATTAAAATATCAGACACAGAGTCAAAAAGAAAATAATTTTGTCCAAACTGAAAATGTCAAAAATGGATATGATTTCAAAACCCCTAGGGCAGAAATCACAGAAAGGAGCAATTAAGCTCTCCCACCAGGATGAGTAGACACGTTTACCATAAGCATGCCAACTTTATGTTTGCTGTTTAACTAAAAGGATAGTGTCCCTGCCAGACACTGGTCATGCTCTGAGCTTTGAACAGCTGCCAGCTCTGCACTGACCACACTTTCTACTGCCCCAGGTAAAACCACTTTACATCTCAATTTGAAACAGTAATTCTAAAGCAGAGCACTGCATCTATGATTTTTCTAGTTACTTCAATGTAATTCTAAACAGCTCTTCCTATTTTTCTGCAAATCGAAAACAATACCACTTCCCCACTGAGAGTCAGAGAAAGAGAATCTGTACTATATGGTGAATTGGTTGAGGTTTTTCTGTTGTTGAATCATATATTATATCAAAGGAGGTTCAAAACTGTGACTTTTATTGACAACTCAGATGAATATTCTTAGGAGATAGGGAATGGAAGCTTACAGAGCTCTTGAGTGAGGTAGAAACGAATTTTTGTTTGTTTTCTAGCTTTATTTCTGTTTTTCTTTTCTTATTTTATTTTTTAGGACATAATGTCCTCCTCATCTACTGGGGCAGGTAACACATATCTTTCTTGTGCTCCCAATACTTTGCAATGTACACCTTCAGATTCTCAGTGCTACAGTTGGGAATGAGACAGCAGAAGGCCAAGCAGAGACATTCCAAGCGTGCACAAGCCAATACCTGCCACCAGATTCCCAGGCTAATCTCTACCCACCCCTCCTACAACATGTGTATAAGCCATTCATGTATGACCTCTGGGACATGATTATGAAAATGCATTGTGTGTTTTTCAACTTGCTCACTGTGCCAATGGATCTTCAAAGTTATATCCAAAATCATACCCACATGTCATCTGTTGCTCATTTTATATACTCTAATTCTGGAAGGAGAATTTTCTAGTATTCCAGAGTGGACTATTGAGTGATCTTTGATTCTCTCGCTACGCCCCCCCCCCCCGCTGTATCTGTGTGTCTGTCTCTCCTCCACCAAGACCTACTCCATCACAAAACATGGTCAGATTCAGTTTTACTTTGGTCTTTATTCAATTTGGATCCATTGCTCCATCTCACCACTACTCATCTAGCTCAGGTCCTAATCTGTTTTAATTTAGAACACTTGCAACAAACTATAAAACACAAGCACTTCTGAGCAGCTAAGGTGCCAGAGCAGGAAATGTAGCCAGGCAATTACTGTGACAACTGGCAAAATATGGCAGAATGTTTACCAGGGCCCTACAGACAAAACCCTGCAGGTTAGAAATGGCTTGCTTATGATCAATACTCTTCCTGATGACTTGCTATCAGAAAAAAAATTATGAACCATGGTCCTTAAAGGCATTTCTTTTTAGGATAAGTCTAAACTTATGTATTTTATTCCTCTTACTATAACTCACTGAAAAATGACCTCATATGTCTATCTCCTAAAATAATATCTTGAATTGATCCAGAAAAAGCACTATTTTATGTGGTTTTTCAATCAATATACCCTTCCCTGTTCAGTTTTACATTTTAGAGTGATACAATACATTACAAAATTATATTCTTTTATGCTTGGAATATGTTTAGTTTTCATCTATGAAAAAGCTTGACTCTCAGACATGTGACCAAGAAGTGAAAAGAAGAATTTGAAAGTGACAGTACAGTACTTAAATTTCTGGATCTGAATCTCTTCTTTTGCCCTAGAAAAGAAATTTACACTTCTAATATATATGGTTACAACTTAAGATTCTCAAAAAAGGGAAAATTGATATCACCAGCAACTCAACTTAATCAAAACTTCATAAATAAAATATAAACCATTAAGATTTGTATTAAGGATCAACTTGCAACATTCTAAGAGAGCTAAGGAATTCCATTTTGGTTCAAGTTGTAAGGTAATTGTGAGTTAACAAAGAAACTCCTTTTGCTTTGACCCATTACCATTAAAAGCCTTTCTAGAATGTATTACTCCAGTTTGTGGCCAACTTTTACTTTAAGACCTTCTATTCATGACTGAAGAACAAAATAAATAGTCTTCAGTGTCGGCATTAAGTATGTTGATGCTACTGGAACTGATATTATGAATAATTTCCTACATTTATTCCAAATGTCCTTAATCACATGCTATATTTTATTACATACCTTGACTACAAAATCATTTTCCCTACTCTATTAGCTAAAAATACAATAGATATTAAACACGATATTTCCTGCATTTTTCTTATTTTAAAGAAAAAGTAATTTCTCTTTCCTATAAATATCACACTAATAAAAAGTACCAGGACTACTATTTACAGAAATAGATATCTTCAGGGACTGATGTGGATTAATAGGGTACAGCTTGGTCTACAGTTATGACAGATGGAACCAACATAAGGACAACCATAGTATCTGATCTGGTTTCATATTTATTATTCACAGTGAGTCTGACTGCAGAGCTCATTCCAGTTCTATTGCACCAGAGTGACAGAGTTAGGCAAACTTTTCATAATACTGCATTTATGAATACAGTCCTGTTGCATTAAGTCAGAAATTTCTAAATGTTCAGGCTGCATTAGTTTTAAATGTATGTTCAAGGTGTACTAGTTCATTAGTATGGCAGATTAAGGGAAGCTGGTTGCATCTGAAAATCAAACTAATAACTAGGTAGTAATTCTCAAAAGGCATTCTATATTATTGCTTAATTAAGATTATCTGTATCTCATATGGTCCTCAAGGAAACTTCCTTGATTCAGAAAGTTGGCCTGGTAAAAATAATACAGACTTTGGAGATTTGGTAAAAAATATGAATTCCTAAATTTCCTTTCTTCTCCATAAAGGAAACTTCTATATCTCTAACATATAAGAATATCTCCTTGATATCAACTTATTTTCAGATTTCATTAAAACAAAAATAGAAAACTTACATGTGCCATAATTTACTTAACTTTGTGGTTCCAGCCTATTTTTAAATAAAATTCTACAGAAGAATTTAACATATGTCTCCTTCGAGTAGTAAAAAGTCTTATGAAACAGACTTTAAAGTCAAATAGCATAATAATTGTCAAATGTTTCTGTCACTCTGGTCTGAAAACACAGCCCTCTGCCATCCCAATATATCTCATTTAAGATGTTTTGGAAATAACACTAATAATGCATAACTGAGAAACTTCTGGAAAGCATAAATATTTTCAAATTTTAACATAAGCTAGGAAAAAACATAGTTTTGATCTAAAACTCACTAGGTCATAAAAATATATTGGGTATATAATTACACACTGGAACAAAGCAATACCTATAACATCAGATACCTAACATCATATCTTAAAATTATGTTTAGTTATTAAGCCTCATCAAAGATGCCTACCTCTGTAGTGGAAGTCATTGGACATGTCAATGGGAGCCCGCTCTACTGCTGATCTCTTGTACACAACATGAATCCTTCCTTTTTCTTCCTCCATCTGTTTACCTCTTTCCAAAGGTTCAATGAAATATTCTTCATTCTCACTCTTTATCATACCAGCCTAGAGAAAGCATAAAATGTGTTAATTTTAAAAAGAAATATCATCTTCAGCTCACAAGTACATCTTTTTTAAATGGCAACAATATATTTTGCAAAAACTATTTTTCTTTCCACATTTGACTATAAATTTAGAATGGTTGAGACATTACTAAGTATCAGTTATTCATATCAAGTAGAAATTCATATATGACAGGAATGAAAAAAATTCATACAACTTGGGCATGGTGGCTGTATCTGGGCACATGCCTCTGGGCACATGTACTTGGGCACTTGCCTCTAATCGCAATACTTCAGAGGCTGAGACAGGAGGATTGCAGGTTTGAGGCCAACCTCAGCAACTTAGCAAGACCCTGTTTCAAACTAAAAAATTAGAAGAGCTAGAGGTGTAGCTTGGAGATAGAATGCCCCTGGGTTCAATCCCCACTACAAAAAAAATTACACAATATAGAATACAAAATTTACATAGGAATGAATAAGAACATCATACAATGCATACATTTCATCAGACTGCAAAAGATGTGTATTTATATATTCTACTTGGTATTTTAATCTCCAAGAGAAATCTTATGGAACACATAAACTCAAAAGACATCTCTAATTTCCTCTAATAACCCCTGTGACGCTGTTGTCCGTGCATGTTAAGTATTTTTTAAGCTCATTTACATTTCCCTCCTGCATCACTGCAGGATGAAAGGAATGAGTTCCATACTGCACTGAGCAAAGACAGCAAAGCACTGTCTTTAAACACCTTCTTTAAGTTTATGTGAAATCCCACACTTCTAATATTTAAGTTGAAGAAATAACACGTATTTGTCCTACATTAATCTAACTTCATGATTCTATACATTTTTCCCTCAAGCTGCATCTGTTGACACTAAAAAGCCTTATTAGTTTTTATTTATTAGCTATTAAAAGCCTAAATTAGCTTTAATTTCCCCCATCTCTCTATTGGTTGTCTTTTTCTAGCTCTGTTTCATCTTTCATTATTCAGAAAGCACCAAAACTAAATCTAGTACTGTTGGGGGCCATCTTAGCCCATGCAATGAAGTCACCACTTTGGACCAGCTTAACCATGTACACAGTACATGCTAAGCAGAAACTGTCTGCACACAGACAAACTTCCTTGGACCGATGGGACTGAAAGCTGGACATTGATGACCTCCTATTCTCCCTGAAACGTTCACCTTGCCACTCCCTGGTCTTAACTTGTGTTTGTCACTCACTGGTCTTAACTTGTGACCTTCTTCCCGTTTGCTTTGTTTGAACCTCTACATAAGAAAGGCCTTGACTACATAAGGCAGGAGAATTTGTCATCTTGGATCTCCTCCTTGACCCTCCCAATTATTAAATTCTCTCCAAATTATTTTATCAGACTTCACTATTGATCAGGAAGCTGCCTGGTGCAGCGAACTTCCGTGGCAGGAACCATGGAACAATCTTCAGGAAGCTGTCTGGTGCAGTGACCTCCCATGGCAGGAACCACGGAATAGTTATTAGGGAGCTGCTTAAAGCAGCAACCACTCCTGGAGGGACTACAGAGCAAGTAGCATCCGCCAAAGCACCCCAATATAATACTCTGGCTGAAGACAAATAGTGATTTTTGTCTAAATAAATAAATATCAAATCCACATAAGTCAAAAGAGTTGCAGCTCATATTTCTACTTTAGAGGTCATACATCAACATGTAGTATTAATTTTTTTGGTGTGGTACTGGGGATTGAACCCAGGGATGTTCTACCGCTGAGCTGTACCCTAGCCCTGTTTTTAATTTTGAAATAGAGTCTAAGTTACCATGCATTGTGTAATATTAATTTCAAAGTCAACAGAGTTATTTGAGAACAACATTGAAGAAATAACGCAATAGTGTGTGAACTGTAATTACTTTGGAAATAATTAGATTTTGAGGTAAGTATTTTTTGAGACCCTCATTACACTCTATTTTCACACACGAGACCCCTGGCTCTCATGGAACACAGGCAAGGGAAGTGTTTCTTGCCCCTTTTAACCAGTCTCTGTCATTAAGGTGTCAAGCAACATGGAAATGAACAGCAGCTATCCCTTGCCAAAGAGCATACATTTCCAGAAAAAAAAAGCCTCTGGTCTGATGGTACCTTTTCTACCATCAGCTGGGCGTGGTGGGGCACACTTGTAATCCTAGTACTTGAGAGGCTGAGACCATAGGATCCAGGTTCACAGTCAGCCTCAGCTACTTGGTGAGGCTCTCCGCAACTTCGTGAAACCCTATTTCAAAATAGAGAATAAAAAATAGGGCTGGGGGTGTAGCTCGGAGATAGAATGCCCCTGGGTTCAATCCTAGGTACCGCAGGGGGGGAAAAAAATCTACCATCTCCTTTCTATTCTCACTTCTACCACCAGGGATGCCCTCTCCTAACTCACTGGGAAATTTTTAGAAGTTCCAGCACCTTCTACACCCACCTTGATGCTGTTCACAAATAAACCTATAGCCATCAAACCTATGGGGCCTTGTCTTGAAAGAAAATATCACCAAAGCTGTCTCACAGTGCTTGGTCCTTATCCTCTGGAAAAAACTTCTAGCCTTCACATAAAAATCCATTGAGTTTGTAGCATTTAATAGTAACACTGACCTTCTAAATACACACAACAATATTTGGAATTCTTTTTTTTCTCATGTGGCTAGATACTTTTAAGTCCTCCTACACTGTGAAACGCACAGTATTTTTCACCAGTGGTACGATTAATTCTTCCTTCTTTGGAGTTATTAATACTGTCAATGGATGCTTCTCCTCTATAAATGCAATCCCCACCATTTTTCTCATGCTTTCCAATTTTCTTTTTAATCTCTTCAACATTTCAGTCACATGCTTATATATCTTATATTATCAGTCACTTCAACACTCACTGCTTTTGCCCTTTTACAACATGGATGGATTACTAATGTCCATAAAACATACCCAAACTAAGCACAAAAACAGTAAACATATAACAAGTTAATAAAATCACAACAGGCTCAGGGCTAAAATGTCCAGTCTCAATAGTAACACCATCTGTTGCCAGCAGGAAGCATTAAGTGGCTTTATCTAAGAAATGTAAGCCTACTGATACATAAGCTATTAAGCTGAGGTTATCAGCATGGGACTTTCATTATTCATCTTTATTCCAGTCCTTTCTTTGCCCTAGATCTATTCAGTTGACATGATTTGCAAAGTATTTTATGCTCTTCTCCCACTCTTCTATTTCCACTGATACCTGTTTAGTTACAGATCTCGTCATTGTTTATTTGAATTATAGAAAGTCCCTAGCCAGGCATGGTGGCGCACACTTGTAATCCCAGTACTTGGGAGGCTGAGACCGGAGGATCCTGGTTTGCGGCCAGCCTCAGCTACTTAGTGAGGCCCTCCGCAACCTCATGAGACCCGGTTTCAAAATAAAGTATTAAAAAAAAACAGGGTCGGGAGGTGTAGTCTGGAGGTAGAATGCCTGGGTTCAATCCCTGGTACCGCAAAAAAAAAAAAATCCCTAGTTTGAGACTTTTCATAGATCCTAGTGATTCTCCCAGATGAGTCCCTGACTCTGGGTGAATGTGGTATCACTGAAGCAGTCAGCAACTCTGAGTGATAAACAACCACTTGAAAGTAAGGAGGAAAGCAGTGGGGGACCAGCCCATGTACCTTCTGAAAACATTTCTAGGCAGACATTCAAATCTCAGGCCCCAATTGTGTTGCTTTCCCCATTAGACTACAGGTAGAACACACTTTAACACAGTTAAATCTCCCTAAAAAAGCAAAGTATATTTAAGTTAGGATAAGACATTCTCAGTGGCCAGGAGGCATGGTTGGAGTTTGTTTCTGAAAGGCTCGTGTGCTAGAAGCTTGGTATCCTGTGCATCAGTATTTAGCGGTGGTGGGTGATGGGTTAAGCAGCAAAGCCTGTTGGAGGCTGCTCAGGTCACGCAGCACCCCCTCTGTAGGGACTGATGTAGCTCTTGAAGAACCACGTCAGTTCTTAAGAGAGCAGCTTGTTAAAAAGTGAGGTACCTATCCTACCTGCTTCACCCTTTCTGCTCCCAGCTATTTCCCTTTTTGCTTCTCCAGCATGTAGTTACACAGTCGGGAACATGCTTACCAAACACTGGAAGCATGCTGTTTGGACTTTCCAACCACCAGAGCTAAATAAACCTCTTTTATTTATAAAATACCCAGTCTCGGGTATTTTGCTATAGCAACACAATACAGATTAAGACGCTGGGTCAAATGACCTCCAGTAACTCCATGAGCAAGAAATCTGAGAGTCTGTCATTTTATTATTTCATTTCAGTAAAGCTTAGTGAAAAAGAAAATCTTAAAGCACTGTACTAAACACCATAGAAAATAAAATTCTCAAAGACATAATCCAACTGCCCGCCAGCTGATTAAATCTAATCAAACAAACAAAATATGTGCCTAAAGTTACTCAAAGAGGTATGCTATGGAAAGTCCAGAAATTAAGTGATATTGCAGTTGATAATCAAATCAAGTAATATATTTTCCCCTTTCATAATCACACCATACATAGCAAAGTATCAGTAGGAGCTAATAATTTTTCATCCAAAATTATCCAGTATCTATTTCAGAAATCTCCATAGTAGACACCACAATAAACCCTTACTTTGGCCTCTCCTCTACTGCTTGCACTATCTCAATCTTCACATAACACAGCAGCCAAAACTGCTCTTTCAAAGTACCATGTTAATCTGGACACACCAGGACATGGTAAGAAATGGACTGACCTTGTAAAGGCTCAAAACATCGGGTGCTTCTTTCTTGCTCACGCAAAGGCTCAGGACAGTTCTAGGTCCACCAGAAGGGGTTCTCCTCCACACAGCCATGCAGGGGCCCAGTGTAACAGCGGCTCTACCGTTTCAGTGTGAGTCCCCAAGTCTATCCAGTCCATAGGGAAAAAGGAGGGGGAAGCCCACACAGGAGATTTCTATGAGATATTTACCATGCCTATACTGGCATGGGTAGGATACAGTTACATGGCTCACAGCCAACTGTGAAGAGGGCCAGGAAATGTAATCTGGCCATGAGCCCAGGAAGGAGGGACAAACAGATTTTGATGAACAGATGGGAGTCCCGACCTCAAATAAGCTTGTGTCAGTCTTTAGCTTAACACACTTCAATTGCTTCCCATTGCACTGGAAACCACACTCATGGTGAAGTCTTCAACGTCCTGTGTCACATGGCCCTGCCTACCAACCTCAAGGAGGTGCCACTGGCTGCACTCAGGGGGCCCAGCCTCAGGGGCTTTTGTTCAGTTCTGTTTTGCCCTTGATACTCTCAAGCTCCTGACACCCTCAGGCCTTTGAAATGCTGTTCATTCTGCTTAGAGGTCCCTTTCCCACCATGCCGCACTTCCCTTGGTCAGCTATTTTTAATTTTCCAGGTCTCACCTGGGCAGTTACCTTCTTAAAAATAATTGTATCATCTCCTGGCCCACAGAAGGTAGGAGCTCCATCTAAATTAGGGCTCATCTTTGTCAACCATTCCTACTCAGAGTAATGTCTTTTTTCTCATAGCCCTTAACACAAATTTGCATGTTAATATTTATTATTCTCTCTTTCCTTCCCAGAACTCCAAGACTGACTCGACAAGCCTCCCAGTCCAAGACTTTTCAAGTTGAAGGTCCTGGACCCATTAGTCAAGACACCCATTGAAGGGTCTCCTGGAACAGACATGTCTATCTTCATTTAGCCTTTGAATCCTTATGCACCAGCTCAATTACTGACACAAAATGTGTATTCAATACATTTTTGATGAAAAACTATATGTGTGAATGGTATAAGTGAGGAGAAGGAGAGTTTCTAGAGACTTATGGAAGTTTTCCAAAGACAGGAGGATTGCGATGTTAGTGACATGGGAAAAGGCACAGGAGGTAAGAAAGTTCTGGCTGCAGCAGAGGTCTGAAGTGAGAGAGCCCCGGCATGCCTGAGCACGGGCAGTAAGCCATGCATTCAGGAACAGTCTGTGCAGGGCAGCTCTGGGGACAAGGATACAAAGGATGCATAAGACCTGCAGTACAAATTTTACCATGTAAAAATGGAGAACCAGGAAAAAAAAAAAGAAAAAACGTTGATCAAACAGACTAGAACAAAGTGCTGCTTTCAGATTTCTGATGATTGAGTGCCAGATGGAAGACCAGAAAACCAGCTAGCGAGAGGCTAAAATAATAGGCCAGGCAGGAGCAGTGGAAATGGGGAATAAAGGGAGAAAGAGAAAGAAAAAAGGGAACAAATTTAAGAGTGATGACAGGAAGAAATAAATACTTGGCACCTTTTAAAATGTAAGCTCATCTACTCAGAACCCTCCGACAGCTTCCCTTCGCACTCAGCTTATAAAACCAAGCTCCTTCAACTTCCTTCCCTGATCTGGCCCTCCACCTTCATGACTCTAGCTCCTCCCTCTGCCCTTAGCTGCTGGCTCCAGCTACAAAGGCTCCCTGTGGACCCTTGAACACCCCAGGCCTGCCCCACCTTTAAGGTCTTTGCACTAGCTCTTTACTTGGAATCCTCTTCCGCCAGTATTTCACATCCCTAACTCCTTCATCTCTTCTAAGTCCTTGATTAGTATGATTAGTATTATTAGTTATTAGTATTATTAGTATGATTAGTATTGCTTCTCAAGGAAGCAAGCCCTCGCCATCTGCCTGCCTCCCCCACTCAGCAGCCCAGGGTTCTCCTCTGCTCCGTCATCTTCATCCACTGAGCGCCTCTAACATTACAGATAATCTGCTTAGCGCGTTCTTGTTCTCTGACAGTCTTGCTCCCACCCCTGTTGGTCAGGAACTACTATTGGTCTATTTGTTCACTGTGTATCACAAGGGACTAAAACAGTGTCTGGCACAAACTAGATCCTCAAGAAATATTTTTTGGATGAAAAAAAATGAGAAGAAAGAAAGAAAAGAGCAAGGTACATTCCAAGATCATTCCTAAATAATGAGGTTGAGTGACTAAGAAATTAATGCTTTCAGTTTATAGAAACAGAAAGGCCCCAGGGGAAAGCTGACTGGAAGACAGGAAGATGTTGATTCATCTGGTTTTAGCCGTGTCCACCTGAAGTTGTGGTGGAACTGTCCAACATTCAGTGAAGAACTATTCAGAAAAATAGTCATAACCACAAACACATTGGATTTCTCAGAGAAAATAACTAAAGCCATTAAAAGAAATGAAAAATTCATAAAGAGATTTGAAGGGGGGTGGATCCTTAGAAAATGCCCAAAGAACCTTAGAAAATTATCATATAGGCAATTCCTTAAATCTCAACTCCAGACAGTGGCCTATAGGGTCCTACATGGCCTGGCCTTGTCTATTTTTCTGGCTCCCTCTAACTCTCCACCTTGCTCTTTCTGCTCCACCACAGGGGGCTGAGACTCACTGGTACTGATTCCCATCTGACCTAAATTAGCTTACCCGTCATTCTCTGCCCCTGCCTATTTTCCTTCAAGGCATTACCTGGATGACTTTTGAAACATTAAACTCCTGGTAGGCATGGACTTTGTCATAGTCACTGTTTGTCACATCCCAGGGTGTAGAGCAGTGTCTGGCTCAAATTAGGTGCTTAATATTTGAGGGGGTGGGAGAATATATTAACGTAAGTCCTGGACAAGTGGAATACAACATCTTAGGAGGAAACAAAAATGCATGGAAAGAGAAATAGGAGAAAACATCAAGAGTGTCATGGTGCCTAAGAAACAAGAGTATTACCAAGTTAAAAGTAACGTAGTGAAGCAGAGGCAGTGAATGAAGACTATGAGAAGAAACTAAACAAAAGAAAGCATTTAACTAGAGGACTGGGGGCTGAAACAATATTACAAAGAGCTACAGAAACAGTAGGTGATACAACCACATGTATTTCAGACCCCAGAATATTCTTAGCCATTAGAAGTAGATCCTTCTGTACCCTCCTCCCACCACACAATATTGATTTTTCTCCACTAGCTACCAAAACTGGAAAGACTATTTAAAAAGCACCCATTTTTTCAGATAAGACTAATCCATGCATACTTAATAGGGGAAAAATCATCAGTACTAATAATTAAACACTGAAGCCCCTCTTATCCACTAAGGTACTGATTTAGGGAGCCATGCATTCAGCAGATGTTTTCAGAAACTCGAAGACCATGCACTGTCACACCCTAATATGAAATAACTCACACCCCTGTTCTCAGCTCCCCCTGGTTTTATTTCACAGGATATATTTATTACATGTGACAATGGAGTAATTTACAGGAATAGAACCCAATGTGTGTAAAAGAGAAAAAGTCTAAACCATGGCATTCTAAGTACTAGTATTATTTATAATGCTGTCAGAAATTTACAACTTTAAATTATAACTTAGAAGTTTTAGAAATGCCAAGCATAAGATTACATGTGACCCTAAGGGATTCCATTAAAACATATGTGATAATTTTAAAAATCATCTTTAATGTTACTTAGCTGATGTATGATATCAATATTGCATAAATTTCCCTTTATGACCCAAAACCTTCCACATTTACCATTCTGGTCCCATGCCACAATATAGGAAAAATTTATAATATTTCTCAAACTATTTTCCAAAATTAAACATTTTTTAAGAAAATACTTATTAGCTAGATGTGGTGGCACACACCTATAATCCCAGTAGGTACACACCTATAATCTCCTGTCTTAGGAGGCTGAGACAGGAGAATTGCAGGTTCAAAGTCAGCCTCAGCAGCTTAGGGAGACCTTTGGCAACTTAATGAGACCCTATTACAAAATAAAAAATAAAATAGGGCTGGGGTGTAACTTAATCCCCAGTACCACAAAAAAGGAAATATTTATTATGTTCAATCCAGTATTAAGCACATTATGTTAAGGATCTTACTTTTGTTTTTATTCGTCATATAAGCCCATTGGCAGCATTTTAGAGGGGATATTTATAAAAGCAATTATTTATGCTAGAAAGTCAGCTGTATAATTCCCCTCTCTGGTCAACACTTCCAGCTATATCACTCAACTCAAACACTACTAAGAATCCCGAATTAAGCTGATGTCCCCTAAGGATAGAAATAGCTATCACAAGGGCCATCCTTACAAGGAGGAGTGCTCACAGTCATATTGAACACCCAATTCTAATACACTAAATTAGATGGTTTCCTAATCCTCACCAGAGTGCAAATGGCACGTGCCAATAATGGGTGTGGGAAAAAGGAAGTTTCAGATGAGATAATGTCTATGAATGTTTTTTATAAACTATGAAGTCCCCCAAGAAGCACACAATACTACTTTTTATGTCCTAATAATAAACATAAGTCACCAAGAAAAGATTACATTGTATTTAAGTTGATTTATAATGAAAAACAGCTTAAAGGCATTTTTAAATTCTATCAAAAGTGATTAAAATTTCCTTGAAAATTCTGTACCAGATATTCTAAAAATCTTATGCCACAGAAACCCTCTAGTTTTAACTGTGGCATCTCAAGTTTTCTTACTGCAGTTCTCCTCAAATCTGTTAAGGAAAATAGAGCTAGGCAGATCTTCCTGGCATCCCGTGAAATATGCATCCAATACATAATCTATAACTGCAGCTGAAGCTATTCATCATTCTGGGCTAAACCGGTTATAGTCTTATACTACCTCATATAATAGAAAAGCAGTATTCATTTTAAATGTCTAGAAGAGATAATGAGAAAATGTTATATTAATGTGTAAGAGAATAAATGTAAATATAATATTCAAGAAAAACTATCATTAACCCTAATGTATGTATAGCAAGGTCATTCATCTTGGTTCATTCATCTTACTGAGTAGTACTGATTTGAAGCTGTATTTGTAGGCCAAAGACATGATTATACATTTTGATAAACACCACTTCACTGTGCTCCTTCCTCAAACATTTATTCTATCAATGTACTAAGCAAACACATTTCCTGGCTCCTATTTTATTAAAAACCTCAAGTGGACTGGTACTATTCTCTTCCCACTCTGCTTCTCACACCTACCAGTCCCCACCTTCCCACCACTCTTTCCAATTCTAATTTACCTAAAACAGACTAAGCTAAAGGTTACCATAACTTCTCAGTTGAGATGAGAGAGTAGAGTACAAGAAATACTACCATATTGATTGACCTCTTCAGTGTCAAATGCTCTTTCGAAGCCTCTGCTACTGACAACCTAAGACTACTGTGGAAATACCCCTTTTCTTCAGCTGGTTATGGTGGAGGCTAATGTGCGCTTCTCTGGCCCATGCCAAAAGAGACCATGCAGAATACTGCTAAGGCACTTGCATGCACTATCCAGGGCCCTCTGTCACAACACCTTACAAAGAAGCACAGTGAATGAGCTAAGAACATCAATCTGCAGCTTAAAGCTAGAAAATATGATAAGAGAAGGAAAAAACAGGGGAAAGGAAGAAAAACAAAGATAGTTTGGGCTAACAAAATTCTATGCTCCAAATTCCAGAAAGGCAGAGCACAGATGAGAGGCAGAGAGGCAGGTGAGCTACTGAGACCGTCTGCCCTCTACTGCATAGTAGTAGAGTACCTCAACAGTTGCAATAAGTTTACTGCCAAAATGCTATAAAGAAAAAGTATCAAAAAATATTAAGGCAAAGAAAACAGAGTTGATGTTTCTTTTGTAGAACAAAAAAGACATTTGAAACATTAAAATTATGCACCACTTTTAAGTACCTTTTTGTTACTCTCTGAAACAGAGAGTCTGAATAAATCTTTCCTCCTCTAACTTGTTCTTGTCAGATATTTTGTGACAGAAACGCTGACTAATGCAAACACCTAAAACAAATTATGTGTACTGTGGTCTACCCATACCTATCATAATTAATTAATTACAGAAGGAAAAGATGGGGACATAAGAAAGGAAAAAAAAGGTGTGAGAGGAATTAAATTTGGAGGAGGGTGGTAAAGAGAATTCACTCATACTAATTATCAGTAAGTGTTAAAAAAATCTTTAGTAAAATACCTTTCATAAGTATTTAACATTTGTGAAATTTGTGATATATGGCATATTTTACTCATTTTAAGTAAACCTTAATTCCTTCACATACAGAGAATAAATCATCTCCTAATATATCTGTTCTGTTGAGTTTTTCATTTTAAGGCATTTTACCTAGTAATTTTACTAAGCCATGAGGTTTATGAGGACATACAAGAAAGACTCCAAAAATAAACTTAAATTAGATTATTAAAGCCCTGATAGAATCACAGAGTGTGAATATCAATTTGATTAACATGGTCCAGAGAACTCTTTCTGATTAAATGCTCAGTACTTCCTTTATGGTCTTGCCATTAGCATATCTAATTGCTAGACTGAAAGAGAAGCTTAACCTCCTTGTCTTAGTGTAAAGGAGGAACCCTGGGGTGGCTGACATAGGATTTAGGTCCTGGTCACAGCTCTGCTATGAACTAGTGTGACCTTTATAGTCATAAACTCCTTGGGGCTGCTTCGTAATCTGAAAAATTATGAGAGTTTGACCAGGAAATCTCTGCGATGTCTTCCAACTCAATTATTCTATCATTTAAATTACTTTCCAATATTGGAGCTCCTAGAAAAGATATGAATTTGAAAAGCTGCCCCCATCAATATCCCAAGACCCGCTTATTCCCATAGTAATCTGAAAATGACTATAAGACTAATATAATTAACTCTGAAAAATAAAGTAGGTCACAAACTTTAGTGTGCCAAAGAATTTAGGTCCCAACCTCAGTGACTTTTCCATGTTCCAAACTCCAGAGAGTCTGATTCAGAAGGACTGGGATGGGCATCAGAAATCTGCAGTTTTAACCAGTACTTCAGATACTGCAAATAGAAGTTGTCTGGAAACTACAGTTTAAGAAAAACTGCTTAAGAATAATTTGCCAATCAAAATGAAATTTTGAATATTACTCCCTTACTCTAAAACACAGTTTAATGGAACTACTTAAAGGAAACATGAATAAATGGAATCTGTGAATTAAAATCAAGGTAATTATTAAAGTTCTAAAGATATAAATAAATGTACTAAAGATATTAACACTACATACATTTCTCAGATTTTTATGAGTTCACAGAATGGCTTACAGTTTATTAAGCTAACATTTCTAAGAAAAAATCTAAGAATCATATTCTTTCATTAAGTAAACAATAGATTCCTACCAGTAGTTAGTTGTTAGAGGACACACAAAGCTTTACAAATTCCAACAATTAAAGAAAACATTTTAAGGAAAATGTAAAATCCAAAAGAACCTAGCTTTCTTATAAATTATTCAAAATAACATTATTATACACACCAAAGTACATGGTCATTAAAAACCTTCTTGAGTCAAGGATATTGCTGATTAATAATCATTAAAGCTATAATTGTGCATTGTATTACATTTTGAGGATACATATTAAAGATATAGTCGCTGCTCCTAAAAAGATAAACTACATCACAATCACCATTAACAGTAATAAAATAGTGTTTGCAGATATAATTTTAAGTATGGAAATTCTCTTTGTAAATAGGATCACTTATGTAAGTATAAAATCTTTTCTGTCTGTCAAACAGGTGGTCAGACAACAGCCATTTTAGCTCATATAACCTTTGATTGACTGGAATCTTCCAGAATCTTATACTTCATTTCTAAATTCTTGTCTGTCCTAGGTATAAGCCAATCGCTGCAGAGATGTACTTTAAATTTTGTTCCTTTGCCAAACTTTGTTTCAGAATTCCTGCCTGTCATAGAAAATAGCCATTTGCACAGAGTTGTGAACCCAACCCCCACCAGTTAGGGCAAGGGAAAGGATGAAGTCAAGGATAAAAACCCAGCAGACTACAGTGTGCTTGCTTATCGGATTTTTTGCCAGTTACACACCCTTCTGCAGAAGTAAACTTTTTTTTTTTTTTGCCTTGCTGAGCTACTCTTGAATGTTTTGTTTTGATTGTGCACCAATTTGCATTTGCATACCCAACCATTCAACTCTATCTCCAGCCTGCTATTTTCCTCCTATTGTTGGATGACTATGGGAAAACCCACATCATGGTCAAGGTCCTCTAGGGTAATGTTTCTCAAACTTTAAAATGTAAATGAAACACCTGAGGATCTTGTCAGAATGCAGATTCTGATTCAGTGGCCTGAGATTCAATATTTCTAATGAATCCCCAGGTGATAAAGATGCTTCTGGTCCTAGGACAACACTCTGAGTAAGCAAAGCCTCCGGGCATTTCAACCTCACTGAGTTAAATGGAGGAAAATCCCGTGAATTTGATGCAGGTCAATGTGGCTGACTGTAATTTCCAAAGATGGCCATCACACAATGATCTTCCATCCCACAAGCTTCTCTCAGTGTGACTGTGGTACTTCCTCATCAGGAGACAGAGTTTAGTTTCCCACCTCTTGAATCCAGGCCAGCTTGTAACCAAAGAATGTGGTTGAAATATCACTTCTGAGCCTCAAGTGGCCTTTGTCCCAATCGCATAGAACACAGCCTCCAGATGCTTCCTCCAGCTGCCAAACTGTGAGAAGCCCCAGCCGTATGGACTGTGGGCACTCTGGTGACAGTGCAAGCCTTAGAATCCATTCAGCCCAGGCACCAGACATATGTATGAATGAAGAAGCCTCCAGAGAGTCCTAAGGCTCAGTCACTCAAATCACTCTGTCTTTTGAGCATTCCCAGATGAGGACCCAGACATTCTGGAGCAAAGACAAATCATACATACTTATCCTTTCTGAATTCCTGACACACAAAATCCATGTGCATAATAAAACAGCTGCTGTTTTTACATCCTAAGCTAGAGGTGATTTGTTACACAGCAATTAAAAAATAACTGGAAGAATGAAGGTATAGTGAAGGTGGAGAAAGTACAACTGAGGAATAAAGGCTAAAAGTTGATCCTGTATATTATTTGTAACAGTTCAGATAAAAATGTATAGTAAGAGAGGGAAGGTTTGGAGATAGACAAAGTTTCCAAAAACTGTTAGAAAAACTCAAGGGAAAATTCATGCTACAATAGAAAGTAAATCCTGAGATGAGGCAAGTGAATAGGGGTGATGGCAAAGGAACCTTAGAGACATAGATAACAAAAATTAGTAGCCAAGTAATTGGAAATTTGAGAACAAAACATGGGCTGCTGAGTTGTGACTTTAGCATGACTTTTGTTTCCATCAGTGACTTCTTTCATTAGACTAACTAGAAACCCATAAAGCAAAACATAAATCAAACTAGAGACAACAAAAGAAAAGTTGTAAGGAGAAAACGGGAGGCAAAGCAAATAAAACACTGTGGGCCATAAACAGGAATAAGAAGCAAGAATCCTAACACACTGGCTAAAATGGCTTGTGGAATCCACTGTTACTTCCACTGAACAAATCTTCTGAGTCCCTACTACATGTCACAAATTGCTTCAGGAACTAGGTATATAGTGAGGAATATGACAGATGCTGCCGTCTTAAGCTTAAAGTACCAGTGAGGACAATACACATACATAGGTACGTGAATGCCATCCTTTCATATAGTGATAAACACTATGAAGAAAACAAAGCAGAATAAAAGGATGGGGATATTGGAGAAAAGGGAAATGTAAAAAGGAGATATCTAAATTCTGTGTATACTAAGTTTAACCAAGACAGAGCATGAGAAGACAAAGTAGTAGTGAGAGGGAAAGCTAGGCATTTTTAGAGGTAAAGAAGTTAACAACTGGTGAGAAGAAAGCCTGAGATAGCTTCCTCACCAGAGTCCACTGGATCTCCCAGCAGAAACCTGGAGCCACTGTTGACCCTCTGTAGCAGAGGCTGCTGCAGTTCACCAATACCTGTGTTTCCCACCTCTCCGAAGGCACACAGGAGAACTGCATGCCCCAGCCTCTTCTGCAATTAGATGTAGCCAAGAAATGTGAGTGGAAGTGATGCTTCTTAACCTGACTCATAAAACCCTTCCCCAGCATCCTCCATGTCACAGGATGGAAGAAGAAAGAAATCAGGTATGTGTTTCTACCTCCCTTGCCTGCCACACCAGACATCTGACAGTGGTAGCGTCTCTTCTCTGAGGTGCACCCTTCCATGCCTCTAGCATTAGTATCATTTCTCTGCCTTGGCCTTTTAAATATAGGGACAATAGCAATGCCCAGCTCTTGATAGGTTCTGAGTATCTCATAACCCATGTTGGTTTGCTCACCCTCACCCATATCTCTGTAAGGAGTCCCTTCGAGAAACTCCTCTCAGCTAGACCTTTTTAAGAATGCCATCGCTCCCAGCCAAGATACTGACAGCACTAAAAATTTAAATAAAGATGATGATACTTATTTACTAAAGAAAACTAGTAAAAATGACACAACTTTAGGACTGAGAATGATCTTAGAAATCACTTGAGCCCATGTTCCTCATTTTATACTGATGGTACCAAGGATCAGAAGTGAAACTGATGAGTTTTTTCCCTTTACGTTTTCTGCATAATCATTATATTGTGCTCACATCAAAAGAAAAAGGTGTATTAGATGCCCAACTTTTCATGTACTTCAGAATATTTATTGTTGACATTTATAATATTTTCAGGAATAAAGTAACAGGTCCAGTTCTTACAATTAGCACCCAGAAACTAGCTCTACTTTGGAACAACGTCCACCTAAGCTGGAAGGCAAAGAACATGTATTTCTCAGTTTTCACTCCTTCAGTGAAACCCTACTCTGTTTATAGGGCTTCCAAATGGCTGGACCAGCTCAAAATGGTTTACAGTATTGAAATATGCTGACTCTTTTTCCTGACAATCTTCTTATGATGGAAAAAAAAAAAAAACAAGCTTCAGCAGACGCTAACCCTGATCTTTCAGGTCACTCCTGACATGATCAAGAGCCACACCCTGTCTGCCAGTCACATCAAGATACCTGAGCAGCCCTGCAGCTACTAGTCAGTAGTAACGGCAACTGTCCATCATCAAGCTCCCGGGATGAGCACTTCTAGTTTTCTTTGTTTCCCTCCATATTCACCCTTGCTCTGTAGCACCCCTTCCCATGGAAGGAAATTCTGTTAATATTCTTGTTTTGAGATATGACATTAATATCTACCATTCTAGGAAAAGGAGAAGGCATATCTGTCTGTAAAGCTATTCCTTACTTCAAAGCCAGCCTTGGCCCTGGCACATTAAATATGAGGCTACGGCATCTGTTATTTGGAATAGCGACATCTGTTGATCTACTGTGCATCAGGCAGAGTCAAGTATGGTTCACATATTTTATGCCTCCTGAATCTTTCTGCCCACATCTTTGTTGTGTGAAAATGAAATGTTACGTAAACCTGGTTTTATTCCATAACAAAATTTATTAATATTGCATGCCGGTACCAAAATATGTCTCAACGCATGATCTTGGACAAATAGTATGCTTCTCCTTGGAATTTAAATTTATATGTACAATAAATAAATAAATAAATAAATTTATATGTACCAAAGATGACTATTTACTGTGATATTTCTGAAAATAGAGTAAAAGTGGAAATGATAGAGATAAGTAAATTATGGCACAGCCACATTAAAATTAGGTTCATGATTATTTTTATCATGCAAAGATGCTGAGCTCAAATGTTTAATAAAATAGCTTCCTCTACTTTATTTTAGTTTTGAAAATTACTCACACACACACTATATGTGTGTGTGTATATATATATATGAACAAAAATTTTTTATCATGAAATACACACTTGACTCTTATTATTTACAGTCATTTTTTACTGTAAGTGGCAACAAAGACCAAACTAGCAAATGCTGAACTCCTAGGGAATGTTCGGGGTTTGCTTCCTGCAAGACTCTGGTCACAACATTTTCATCAATCTATCAATACCTGGCCTTGTCTTAAGTGTGCTTCTGTCAAAGACCACTCACTTAAATATATTGCTGATTCACTAACTTTGAGCTCGTGGCCAACAGCACTTTAACTCATGCCTGAGCAAAACGTATCTAATGCCCAGGCCCATCACAGCATTCTCACACTTAAAAACGGTGGACAGCACTTCAGCACCACCCTTAGGGGGGATTCTAAATAGTCAAATTGTCAAACAAAAAGCATAAAAATAAAAAAAATATGGCACTAAACTGACTTCAAAAGAATACTTGTTTACAATATGGAGCTAAAATAAGAAAGCAGATTATCACCTTGTTTGACCTCAATTGGGAACATGTACATTTTGGTTACTCAAAATTTTTGCAGCTCTGTATGACCACAAAAGTTCCCTAGGCATTCATCTTTGGGCTACAAATAAATTTAGTAAGTAAGCAAATAAATAATTCATAAAAGATGAGGATCAAATTTGTATTAAAATAACTCATGTTGCATTTACTTACTGCATTTCTTGAATTTTTTTACACTAAACATATATTAAAAACAAACTTTCCATTTCAGAAAAAAAATGTATTTCACAACTCAGACGTGGAAAATTCTGCACCTTCTGCTTCTCTTATGGATAATAGTTATATTAAGTCTGAATTAATACTGTAAATCTTCTTCTGTATCCCCTAGTTGTCAATTCCTTCAAAATAATATATGGCATTTAGGAGGTGCTGGATAAATGGTGAATAAATAATCAATTTCCTCAAATGTTGAGTTTGCCCAAAATGTTTGCATTATGGGACATTCTTCAATATGGCAACCAAGTAGAGCTAAAAGTTGGGACATGGTAATCTACAAGACTTCACACAGAAATGGTAACTTAACACTAGTGTTAAGTCTTGAAGGCAAGTCTTTGGGAAAGAAAATTAGTCTTTTTGATAAAAAAAAAAGTGCAAAAAAATCTATACCGCTAGAACCATCTACATCAAGATTTGGTAACCACCTCTCTAAAATATTCTCAAAGTAACTGAATGCTTATTAAAAGAAGGCTCTTTACCAACTTATTGAAACACAAAGATGTTCGAATAGCTAGATTTTGCCTGTGGATCTATATTGCCCTTAGATAATATTCAGGATTTTACAGCCATGATCATAGTCCAATTTCTATCATAATTCATCTGTCTCAAGTCAGTGTTTAGGCTGAAAGGTTAATGTAGAAGATGCCCTACTAAGGATGCATGGTCAACAATATACACCGGTTCCAAAGCTACTCGGCCAAGCCTCCATACTGACCCATGATGAAGCAGTCCTCCCAGGGGTCACAATGACAGAAGCAACCCTAGGATGAGCTCAGCTCTTCAGCGTTCTGTAGCTCTTATTATTATTGCTAACAACAGCCCAACCCAAAGTGAAAATGAGTCATGTAGTAGATCTATACCCATTAATAGTAACAACAGATAATAGTCTTATAGTAGTAATGACAAAAATGCAGGCAATTTGGGGGAAACAAAGGCACCCTTACTATTTATAAGAGTCTTTTCATTAATTTGGATAGAATGTTAGTTTGATGGAACTGTTCTTGTCCTTTTGCATTTCCACAAATTTTCTGTTGTTCCTTTTGAGTTCTCATGGTTTTCACTATTGGATTTAGAGTGACATTAAACCAAAGTAAACTGAGTTAACCCTCCACTACTCAACATGTATGAAAATTAAGACATGGGGAAGCAGAATTATTACATACAGAGGAAACAGAACTAAGACAAGGATTCATGGTCCCCTGAAAGAAACCTACTGAACGATCCAATGAATTATATTATTCATAAATAAAAATTCCTTCTTGCAAGTAGAAATATTCATTGTGCCTGTATGTGTGATATTGGGGATTGAATCCAGGGCAAGTTCTACCACTGAACTACACCCCCAGCTCTTTTCACTTTGAAACAGGGTCTCCTAAGTTATCATGTGCTGGCCTCACAGCTGTGATCCTCTCGTCTAGCCTCCCAAGTCCTGGGATTATAGGCATGTGCCACCACTCCCAGCTTAGGTAGAAATATTCTAATGCAGTGTTTCTGGAACTTTTTGGTTGTGAGGCCTTTTTACACTATAAGATTATTGATGTCCCCAAAAGCTCTTTGTTTACTTGGGTTATATTTTGTGATACTTACTGTGTTAGAAATTACAAGTTATTTATGATATATTTCATTCATAAAGAAAAATAATTAGTCTATTACAGGGCAAAATAAGTAACCTTTTTATAGACATAGCTTCCCAAACAAAGGAAATTCAATGAGGAAAGAATCCCTGCTTTTTATTTTTGCAAATCTCTTTCTGTCTGACTTAATAAAAGATAGCTGGATGCTCCTACCTGATTCTAAATTCAATCTGTTGTAATATCACACCTTTTTGTAGCCTCTGGAAAACTCCACTGCACTTGAGTAAGAGAGTGTAAAAAAAGGTTTTATTACAAAAATAATTTTAATCTCACAGACCCCTCAAAAAGTTCTTAAGGACAGAGTATAACCTACCTTTCGTGTTTGTATGGAACTACCCTGTTTTGAGCACTAAGAGCTCCATGTTCTGGAACCCCTCAGTCCAGGGCAAACCAGAACGTCTGGATTCTATTTGAGGATCATAGTGCTAAAACAAAATTCAAAGATCAGCTTGCTTAAGATCACAACATCCACTACCGACAACTACGCCTTCAAAATCACAAGGTGACCTAACTCCCAGCTGTCCATATCCACTGTCACTGTTTACACAGTGCTGGACAGTGGCACACTGGTTTGGAATCAATGGGATCTTCTCAGTAGCATATACCCAAGTATACCCAGAGTAAAGGTTTGATGTTATATTAGGTAAAGTCAAAATTAAGCTATATTTAATTTTTTGTGGTTTGGGACCTTGGGATTCAACCACTGTAACTTAATAAGTGGCCATTAAAATACATTTATTTTTGAAAGAAAAGTAATACATACCATTTCATTAACTTTTTTTTTCACAAAATGCAATCCCAAGTCTTACTCTTGTAGTAACTTGTTACCTTGAGCAACAACAACAAAAAAGTATTTAGCTTCCTGAGAATTAGCTCATTTTTTCAAAAAGCTTTACTGAATAAAGTATATTAATTCTGCTTTATGGCATTCAAGTGCCAAACCACATGTTTTCCCTCCATCACCTTTAGCTCCTTTTAAATGAAATTGTGTATGACTAAGTCATTAGTCAAATAATACAGTCATCTGTTTCCATAATTTTTCTCCTTTTTTTAAATGAAGCATTTCTTAAATGTTATATAGATATAAACATAGCTAAAACAACTATCAGTGACTGATACAATCTTTTAACAATCCCTAGTGTTCTTTTATCTTTTTACACACAGATGAGGGAAATCATATTATTTAGATTAAAATGTTAAATAAGAGCTCACCCTCATAACCAGTGGTTTTCCTTCATGTGACATATTTAATGTTATTGAATTGGCAACAGACATTAATTTCAAGCTCCAGACATTTTTCTTGCCATCTTCCTCACAAAATTAAATGTGTACCTACAGTTGCTATGTTACTGGTATAAGCCTTACCTTGGCATAGTAATATTGTTTAAATAAATCACTTTCTACAAAGGTGTTTGCTGAAACTAAAATATATTTCCAAAAGCAATAATTCCCTAAAAGAAAAAAAATGTGGCTTCCATGTCCAATTTTTCTTTTTTGGTTATTTTTTCTCACTCTTTGATTGTCTACAAGTTAACTAAGAAAGTTATTTATGATTTTTAAAAAAGAATATGTCTAATAATGTCAATGCAAGGTTTCAGAACATAAATAGAATATTAGTTGATAGCTTTTACACTTCAAATGAAAAAAGCAAATATTTAACAGTGAAATATCACTAATATTTCAAACTTCTCAATTTTGATAAAGGTCACCTGTTATTGCCCAAAATATTAATTATATAATGATAATAAGGCAAAAAAGTATCAGAATGAGCAAGTGAAAGATGACAATATTATTTTTCAAACATTTCAAAAGAAACAAATTTCTGAATCTCATTTTATACTCATGTTCCAAAATCTGATAAAATATTTGCATCTAAAGATATTTTTGCTGTAAGTCAACTACTGTATATCAAAAATATCACATCCACATACCAATGCCCTGCCACCAGTTTCTCGAACTTGTAGCTTACTCTCCACAAAGCCAGCCAAAATCTTGATGGGAAAAAAAAATTCACTTCTGTATTTAACAAACCCATGGTTATGTGTTTCCTAAAAAATGCAGTCTGAATATTTTAGCCCAGCATATGATGCTCATTCGGTCCCAAAGCACCTTATCTCTTGCCAACTCATTCTTGCAACAAGTAAGCTTAGAGTGCTGCTCTGCACCTGGCCCACAGCAGAGGCTCGGTCACACCTTCGCATCAGCCACGGCAACCACACCGACAGATGACACTCCCAGATGCCTATGGACACAGTTCTCCTTCCTCCAGTGAAGACATAGCACAGAGCAGGTGAGAACCTTGACAAGATGAACAAATCCAAAAACTTAAAAATTTTCTCTGTGTGAATTTTGTCCATCTACAATTAAAATAATTTCGTTAAATCCCATGGGGGAGGAAATATATTCCTTTAACTAGAAGGATTTGAGAAAATGATTACTACTTTTGTGTGCACAATTTTTCAACTGAAGTTAACATACAATACAATGATGCACAGATCTTAGGCATCCAATACAATGAGTTTTCACAATTGCAAATACTTGTGTAGCCAACACCAAAGACAAAACATCAAACATATGTCTACAAAAGAACTGTTCATGCTCCTTTCCAATCAATTTCTTTCTTCCTTTCCAAGGCAACAACTTTTTGATTTCTAACACTGTAGATTGTTTTGTCTATTTTGAGACTTCATATAAATCAAATAATAGTTTATGTAGACTTTCTAATCTGTCTTCTTTCACTTAGTATAAGGTTTTTTGACATTTACCCATGTTGTTGCATGGATCAGTAGTTTCTTTTCATTGGTGAATAATAATCCATTGTATGAATATAATGTATCTTTTATGTTTTCATCAAAATTTTGTGAAGCACCAGTTCAATGTTTTCCCCATTTTAAAAAACCAAATTGTTCATCTATTCATTGATTTATAGAATTTCTTTAAAGATTCAGGACAGATGTCATCTGTCAGATATTTATAGGTACAGATAGAATATTTTCCCAATTTGCAGTTTGTTCATTAATAGTATCCTATAATAATCAGAATTTTTAATTTTGATGAAGTTCAATGTATCAATGATTCTCATGATTAGTACTTTTTGAGTCCTGGTCAAGAAATCTTTGTCTACTGCAAAGACTCATTCCATATGCCAACATTCTGCTGCAGATTATAATCTGTTCTAATGACTCATCAGAGGCTACATCTTTGTCATGGGGAAATGGCAAAACAGAGCTGGTCTTGTTTTATTAATTGGTTAACTCAATACTCTAGCTATCAGCTTAAATATTCGCAGCCTTTTGCCACACAGAATCATCTTCTGGTGTTCCCCACCACACTGAAATGAAATGCAAGCCTCAATAAGTCCCCAGTTAGAAGGCTACATCAATGATTTTCATGATCAGTGTTTCTTGTGTCCTACCAAGATTCACCCCATGTGGCAACATTCTTCCACTTTCCTCTCCATAATTATACAATGGAGTAATAACACTTCTTTACTTAACTAATGTAAGTGTTAAGTAATGTGTCTATTATGATGGCTACAATATAGGAAATCATTTTCATAATTTAGTTCCCTACTCATATCTGCCTAGTAAAAGTTTACTTGGTCACCACATCCCAGTCAAAAGATGTGTGCATATAAAATTCCTGCCTTACCAAGGCAAAAGTCAGTTCCTTCTGTGTCCCTCAGACTTCTGTTATAGCACTTTCATAGCATCTTATAATTATGCATTAATTCACTCAAAAAATACCCCTTGAGTGCCTACCATGTGTCAAGTACTTTGCTAAAGAGGAGGTACACAGCGTTCAGTAAAAACAAAGTCCCTATTACCATGAAGCTTATCTTCTAGTGTTAAAAATGTTTTTATCTGTATCTAAACAATGACCAGAGTAAGTCACTTCTGCATCTAATTCGGCAAAATCCCAAGAATCTACAGATTCTCACAAATACTCGTTTAATTCCTTTTCTAAAAAAGACACAGTAGTTAGGCCTTTTGGTTTGTTTTTCTGCTACTTAAAGTTCAAAGCATGCTAACAGTTAGTTTCCTGTTGGGCAATCATGTACAATCCATATTAAAATAAACAAATGCAATTTTTATCAATAACTTTTCCATTTAAGGGAATCTGATATCCCAAAGACAATAAAATGGAAATTTTAAAAAAAAGTCTAGGAAAGTCTAGGAAATTTCATTCATATTTTCAATTGAACTAATGCTATTTCATGTTTTTACTATTATTAGGTCAATTATTCCTCAAAGTTCTGGCAACAGAAAAAGAAAGATGCTGATTCTTCTGGTGATCATCTATGGTCATTCAGGTATGATCTATGGGTCACCAGTAGACCATGTGGTTTGCAACCCAATGAACGACAGAACAACGATCCAAGTTCTCACAGTCTTTCTCTGGAGACAACGTAATATATTTACGAAATTAGAATAAATAGATAAGCAGTCCTCCTAATGAATGGTCCTGCATTTATCACCATAACCCACAGGAAACTTAAAACTGGGCTGCAATGGTAGCAGGCAAGAGGAAGCAGGCTGCATGGCTCCTGCTGTGTGTGTCTGAGCAAAAGTGGAACCAGCGCTAACTCCCCTTCTGAGGAGAAAACACACAAACATGGAAATCCACAGACAGTTCCTTCTCCTGCTCCTAGAAAAACAAATACAAAAACTCCCTGCTACCCTCACCAAAATCTAAACGGGGAAGTAAAAGAGGTTGAGAGCTCACCGTGTATGACGCATGATAAAAATCTATTCCTCTCATGTCTTTCCAAAATCATAAAAAATAAGTTGGTAGCTGTCATCATGGTCTTATTCTGGACATTTAAGGATAAACATTAAACACCTCAAGGTATTTTTTTCCAATTTAAGTCTAAACCCAGGTTTACAATTGCCATCTGTGTTAAAAGTAATGTATCCACATGTGAATTTCTCTAATTTATTCAATGAAAGAATTTATATGCTTGGGCATTTGTGTTTGGATATGTGCCGTGTTCTCTTTCGTTCGTTTTTCTTTTTGTGTGCATTTATACATTTGTATAAATGTACAGTGCATTTATAAATGTATTTGTATAAATATATTTTAAGGAATGAAGTGGTCAGTTATCAAAATCTTTTACATGTAAATGGAATATCTGCATGCTGGATATAATCAGAGGAAAAAAGCATAGACTGTCTATGTGATATTGCAAGTACAATGCAAATTGAAAGAAACCAGAGGTGAATTTAGATCTCAATGCTAGATAATTCCTAACAGCCAAAAAGTGAAAACAAGCCAAATTTCCCTCCGATGAAGAATGGATAAATATGGCATAACCATACACTACCATAAAAAGGACTGAAGAACTGATATACATACAACATAGATGTACCACAACATAAATGAACCTTGAAAACATGCAAAGAGGACAGTCACGAAAGACCACATACAGTATGATTCCATTGATATGAATTGTCTAGAACAATTCCTTAAACTGGTTCCTTAAACTGAGGGGAGAGAGAGAGAAATAGAAGAATTTGGAAAGTGACTGTTAATGGGTACACAGGGTTTTTTCTGACATGATTAAAATATTCCAAAAGTGATTTTGGTGATGGTTGCACAGCCTGTGAATATACAAGAAACCACTTATTTTTTTTTTTTTTTTTTTTTGCGGTACCAGGGATTGAACCCAGGGGCATTCTACCTCCGAGCTACACCCCCGGCCCTAATTTTTATCCTTTATTTTGAAACCGGGTCTCACGAAGTTGCAGAGGGCCTTACTTCCCTCAGCCAACTGGTACAGTCACTAATGCGTTCTAACAATCTGTGGCAAAGTTTCTCAACCTTCTTCAACCTCAGTTAAGGACATTGTCCTCAATAACAAGTCCTATGGGAAAACCAGTTCTTAATGTATTTGTTGTAAAGATTGCAAGGAAAATAGCCAACAATCACAAAATATTACTTTTACCAGCAGGCTGAAATTGTTAAAGCAGACTAGCTAAACAATTTTATATGTGCATGGAACTGAGGAGCTTCACGTAAAGAAATCACCGGCCTGAGCCAGACCAACTCAGTGGTAAGCTCACTGCAAAAATAATAATAATAAAAAAGTAAAAATTCTGCTAAGTGGTGCTGCCCTAACCTCAGAATAAAATTGTACCAGAAAATCAACCATGGTGTGTGTTTTTGCTTATGTTTATGAATCATTAAAAATGTCAATTCAATAAAATAACTCCATAGAGAAGATATAAGAAACAATGCTAAGGATATCACTGATTGACAGAAGTTGCATGTGAATGGTTGAGTTTCAGCATGCTTTAAGCTTCAAGTTATCAGAAGAGCAGGCTAAAAGAAATGAAAACTGGAAAGGTCTCATGTCACAGGCAAGTTCTGTTGAAGGACTGCTCCCTGGTTGGCGTAGCTACTCAACCTGACCTCAAGGACCCCAGGACTTTCCATTATTGTGTCTTGCATCCCTGTACTCAAGTGACGTATCTTCTAATGTCTTCAGACTAACTACAGCAAGTCCGGGTATCAGCTACTAACACAGTCACAACTCCAAAAGAAAAGGAAAATAAGGCATTTCCTCAATTTATTTTTGTATTTGAGAAAAGGCCTTTGCAACTTGCTTGTAGGTCCCATGACCAAGCTTCAGTCAATCCATAGCAAGGGGAATGAGACCACCATGAAGAGTCTACACTACCCAAGATCTGCCAGTGGCGCTTGGCAGGAGAGGCCATCTTCCAAAGTTAACTAAGAGGGTAGAAGAATGAGCAAAACCAGGACAGAAGGTGAGAACCCGCACCAGAAGAAAGGTGATCAGACTGGTGTGTGGTCTAGACAGTATCTCACAAATAGGGCCAAGACGAAGAAATTAAAGATGTTTAACCTATCCAGGCATGGTGGTACATGCCTGCAATCCTAGTACTTGGGAAGCTGAGTCAGGAGGATTGCAGGTTCAATTGCAGTTTCAAAACCAGCCTCAGCAGCTTAGAGACTCTCAGCAACCTAGTGAGACTCTGTTTCAAAACAACAACAAACAAAAAAAAATTTTTTTAAAGGGCTGGGGTAGATTGCCTCAGGGTTCAATCCCCAGTACCACACACACACACACACACACACACACACACACACACACACACACACACAGGTTTAACCTTCACAAAGGAAGTCTACAATGACTTCTTTAAAGATGTAAGTCTTCAAATACCATGTAGAATAGGGGGGGGGGGAGAGAGAGAGAGAGAGAGAGAGATGATAAATGTAATATGAACTCCTGCAAACTACAGATCTTCAACTGTCTGTTCAAGATGAGCTCAGAGGGGGGTAGCTGTTGGACTACTCAGGTAAAGGCTGAGTCATCATGTAGAGAGGAGAATATGCTCCTTGGAGAGAAGGCTGCTCTAGCTAATCTAAGCTTTCTTATATTCCTTCTAGTTTAGCTAAATATCACATGTAGGAAACTTGCCTGTAACCTTCTCCCTTATCCTCCTTAACAAATCTGCCAACTGAAATTCAAAACCTACAATTGATGTTTTTAAATGACTAAAGAAACAGTAATTTTTCATAGGTCAAACAGCCTTTTCTTGAATCAGACAATAAAGAAAATTTAAAAATTCAGATCAGTCTAAACTAATTCTAAACATCAGTGTCACTTTCCCTCCATTTCTCTCATATGCTTCAATCCCAGATCTATTCTTATGCCAACACACAACTGTCCCTACAATTGACCTAAGGATAAGAACAGACTGCAGATCATACAAGGGTTCTCGACAGCCAGAATTTACTAAAAAAATACCAATATCTGAGAATGACTTATGCCTTTCTTTGCTGTCCATCTGCCAACATGAACAAGCAAAGGGACAACTAAAGAAGCTGTCATCAATAGCAGGGGAGGAGCCCATTATGTCCAATCACATTCCACTTCTCTTCCAAGTCCTACCTTCCAGTTTCCATTCTGACCTATTTTCATGCACTTACCATTGATGATTATTTAGACAAATAATATGATCTCAACCCAAATTTATTTGATTTTCTGAACAGAACTTCAGTCAACTATGAGCAAAGTTATTAAGTTTATATCCAATAACAGCAAAACTTGAGTCGGGATGTTCTCCCTAATGCCACATTCTAAGATAAATTTAACAAAATATGGTTGTGAAAACTCTTGGGTTTTTCTTGGGCTCGAAAACAAGAAAGGCCATGCAATGTGAGAGTAAACAGTCCTAAATTTAATTGAGAAACGTCTATGATGGTCCCATATCCTTCATCTTAATCATCTGTATCTTCTTCATCCACACATTCTGCTGCAGATTATTAAACATAAAGAATCCCCACTGGTCTAAAGGCAAAACCAGTGACCCGAATGCAGCAAATGTCAAAAAGTTTGCACTTCCCTTTTTTCATGAGTGGAAGCTAGGAAGACATTCCATGTAGCTCACATCCAAAAACATAACCACTTGTCTCTGCTAGCCTGAAGATTTCACCATATTTTCTGCTAAGCATATCATATTGCTACTGACATGAAACTTTTCACCAAAGACCTCACACCTGTTTTTATACTAAGTATAGTTTACTATAAATCCAATGGGGACCTCCCTGTTTTTTTTATCTCACCTGATCTTTTACCTGTCCTGTATGCACGTACAGTAGCCCCACCCTTATCCATAAAGGATATGTTCCAAGACCCCCAAGTGAATGTCTTGAACTACAATATCACTGAACTTTATCTATATAATGTTTTCCTATATATACATATCTATGATAAATTTATAAATCATTCACATAAGTGATTAGTAATAATAATGAAACAACAATTTAACAACATACTGACTGTAATAAAAGTCATTTTAAATGTATAAACTGTTTATTTCTGGAATTTTTCATTTATTATTTTCGCCATATTTGACCACAGGCAACTAAAAACATGGAAAGTGAAAATGAAGATGAAAGGAGATGACCCTCTACTCCCAGAGGAAGCTGAAGAAGTTTAAGGCTCAGGCTCCATATTTGTGCAGGCCGCTTCTCGCCCAGCAAGGGCACTACCTATGTTTCCATGCCACAGTGAATTTTAAGTCTGCAAGACGTTTTAATATTGGTTGCTTATGAATGATATCTTTTCCACCTCGACTTTCCCTCTCTCACATTTGCCCTTATGTTGGGAGGCACTGGTAAGCATTTATGAGATCTAAACAAATAGAAACTGAGTTGGGAGTATATTTGCCTTGGGTTAATTAGGAGCTATTTCTGTGAGTCACAGCAACTTTCTTATATAGTTGAGTTATTGCTAGGTTTCCCCAGTGTAGAAATGCCTTTTACAGTCATAACACAAAATCATTAAACAAACTGGCTTATGAGTATCATCAACTCAAAGATTATCTAAATAATGTGCATGAAAAGTTGAAATGTCCTAAAATTATAAAGCTCATGTGTAAAAGAAATCTGATGGAAGTTTCCACAAATTAGCAAAAATCCTAAAAATCTGTATGACCTTATCAATAATATATTGTAGTACTAAAAGAAACTTTTCTAAATTTATTGATTAAAAAATCTGAATACTATAGCAGTACATGCATATTCATTTTTATAGTAGCGCAATTCTTTTTTTTTTTTTTTT
>PVJS01010496.1:0-47879 GCA_004027185.1 Glis glis | reverse complement strand
TGGCCGTGAACCCGGATCCTCCGGTCTCCGCCTCCCAAGTACTGGGATTACAAGTGTGCACCACCACGCCCTGCTAGGTTTGGATTTCTTATGCTGTGAGAGCATTATCAGAAGGAGGAGGAGGGGGGGGGGGGAGGAGAAGGTGAATTATGGCACCTAGGAACTTGCAGATTAAAGGGGAGAAAGAGTGGAAGTGGAAGGGCAGCTGTGTGCACATGTATGTTTAACTGGGGATTGTCTACCTCCAAGCTACAACCCCAGGCCTTTTAATTTTTTATTTTGAAACAAGGTCTTGCTGATGGTCTCACTAAATTGCTAAGGCTGTCCTCGAACCTGTAATTCTCTTGTCTCAGACTCCCAAGTACTGGGATTATGGGCTTAGGTAACCAGGCCCCATGAGGGGCAGCCTTTTGAAAGAGAACCCGACCTCCTCTTCTTCCTTTTTCCCAGGGAGAGTTTAACTTTTCTTTTCTCTCTCGCTCCCTCGCTGTCTCTCTGTCTCTTTCTCCCCACCCAGGCACCCATATGTCCCTCTCTTTCTCCTCTACCCCTTTCTCTTCAGTCTATTTCCTTTCTCTGTTTCTATCTCTTTTTCTCTCTCCCCCTCCCTTCCCCTCCCCTCCTCTCCCCTTCCCTCCCCTCCCCTCCCCTTTTCTCTCTCTCTCTCTCTCTCTCTCTCTCTCTCTCTCATCTCAGAAAACGCTTTTCTTAACTGAGCAGGCAGCTTTAGGAGACATGACAACACTCATAATAATGATAAACTATCATTTCTGTCATTGAATAGTATTTTATGGTTTATAACATGCTTTCTCATATCTGTCTTTTGATTCTCACAACAACCCTGGGGGATAGTAATAGGAAAATAAAAAGCAACTGCACCCGCTTCTGCCTTCTAAGGAGGGCGGTAAATTTCACATCAGTGAGAAGATAAATCTCTTGGCTGCCCCTTCCACTTTCAGAGACTGTTAGTGAAGACAGCGCATGAAAAATTTGACTATTTCTCCTACTCTAGCTCCCTCCCTCCAGCAATGTGGTGGTCCCTTAGTTTAAATAGAAAAATGAGCCATTGTCTATGCAAAGGTAGGTCCAGAGGTGAGGCGAGGGTTGTGGCTGACACTGCTGGTTGTCTATCCAAGACTTAATTCTTCCCTTCTTACACTGGGCTCTCATTTTGTTGGGTGTAGAAATGGGCCCAGCTAAATAATTAGATTTCTTCGCCACCCTTCCAGCTAAGAGTGGCCATGTAATAATTCTGTGGAAGGAAGGAAAAACTGCTGTATAGGACTTTTGGAAATACTCCCTAAAGAGGGGACAGACTCAGGTGGCAGGGCCCTTATTGGTCTTCCTTCTTCCTCTACCTGAAATAGGATTCAGTGACCGGCATAGCAGCAGCGTGTGTGTGTGTGTGTGTGTGTGTGATGCTAGGGATTGAACCAGGGTCATTCTACCTTCAAGCTACACCCCAGCCCTGTTTTATTTTTTGTTTGGAAACAGGGTCTCCCTAAGTTGCTGAGGCTGGCCTCAAACCTGCGCTCCTCCTGTCTCAGTCTCCCAAGTACTGGGATTGCAGGCATGCGCCACTGAACCAGGCTAGTGGTACAGCAGCTATGGGGTGACCTTGACTGAGGACAGGAAGCTTGTGCTAAGTATGGCAAACCAGAAAGACAAGAGAAGATTAGGACATTCATGAGATTGAGGCACTGCCATAGTGACTGTCGAATGCTGGTATGGGTTGAATATGTCCCCTTCAAAATTCAAGTGTTTCCACTGTGATAGTGGAAGAGGTGGGGCCCTAAAAAGGTAATTGGGTACTGAGGGCTTCTCCCTCACTCGTGGAATTAAGGTCCTTCTAGAAGAGGCGGCATGCTGTGTCCATGTAGCTCGCTCTTCGGCTCTGCTGCCACATGAGGACATGTTGCTTTGGCCTTTAAGAGGATGCAGCCTCATGAGACAACCAAACCTTCTGGGGCCTCGACCTTGGACTTCCAGCCTCCAGAACTGGGGGAATGAACTTCTGTTCTTTATAAATGACCCAGTCTATGGTGTTCTGCTATAGCAGCACAAAATAAACTGAGACAAATGCCCACCTCCAGACTTCCTTTACGTGGGAGAAAAAAGTTAAACCTTGTGTAAGGCATTGTTTCACAGGACTCTATTGTAGCCAAACATAGCTGGTTAATGAAAGAAAATGGATGAGCTAAATCGATTTGAAATGAAAGCCAGGGAGTTTCCGGGATGAGCCCTGCAGAAGGTGCTCTACAAAGAGAAGGAAACACACCACACTGTGACGCAGACCTCTGTGTCCCTTCCGGTCACCAGTAAAGTCAGCAACACAGAGCAGAGGGCTTGATCCAATAAATGAAGTCAAGAGAGAGAAGAGCTCAGAACCATCTGCATCCCGCTGCTGCTGCTAGCGGACAGCAATACCACTAGAACAGGATTCAGCAGGGAAGTGGCCCCTCTTACAAATGAGGAAACTGAGGACCAGACAGGCAAAGTGATGGCTGGCTGGAAAATCAGGTGCCCCATGGTCAAGGTTTGTCTGTTTTTTATTATACCAGAGCTGGGATTCAGAGGAGCAGTGCCTGCAGAAAGAGAGCCGTCACCAAAGCAACCGGTTGTGCCAGATGAGTCCTAGTGGCCCGTGGTGACAAACGCTGCAGCCGATTCCTTGTCATAGTATGCTATGTGCGCACGTGGCCTCCCTCTCGTGTAGGTATGTCTATGAAAGCCAGGCATAGGCAGGTACATTAAGGGCTTCTTATCCTGCCAAAAGGAGTACCACACTTGAAGTTTAAAGATCTAGGCTTGCATCCCAGTCCTGAATTGACTATCTGTGTGATCTTGGGCAAATCCCTTAACCTTTCTGGACCTCAATGTTGTCATCAGTATCAGGAAGGAATTGGCTAAATCAAATTGTAAGGTCCAATCCTTCTGTACCCTTCTAGGTTCTTCTATAAAATGTATCATGAAAGTAAGATAAAAACCTATTCTGCACTAAGTGAGAATGAATTCAGCATTGTATTAATATATGCTACATGACAATGAGAATTCATTATTTCATAAATTGCAGTTCTTGCGAGAACATATGGATCTACTGTCAGATGAGCCATGAAGGCATAGGTGTTTTTCCCTTCTATCATTCCGACGCTGTTTTGATAAATATGACTGCACAGTTCTCACTCTTCACACCTAGGTAATAATGTGGTACCTAGATGTATTCACATTAGAAAATCTTGCTTTCAACCTTGAAAATCGTTCATAAAAATTAAATGGACACCATGGGAATTTATAATGCATTCTGGGACTGTCCCAACAGCGCAAGAGCTGTGACAGGAGGCTAGTCACATCAGCAGAGCTGTGGGTTTTTATTAGACAAATCAGATAGTTTATTAAAACCCCTAGGGCCTTCTCATCATAAATGCAACCCAGCAGCCCCCAAATAATGGGGATGGAGCCCCTCGTGAGCACTAATCTCTTTATTCTGGCATTTAATGAGCAGGGATGGATGGTATCACTTATGAGTCCTCGTGAACCCAGGAAAGACTGATTTCAAAGGTTCCTTTGGGATCTGTGAGGCCTCGTCTAAAAATGCACCTGGATGAGCTGTGTTCCCCTTCAGCCGGCACCTCGTCTTCAACTGCACTGACTCCCAAGAGTGGGGGACGCTGAGAGTCTGGGCCCAGGAGCCTCAGGTGTCAGGATATCACCGAGTGACGGTTATTCAGTCCTGCTCCCTGGAAGCCGACGTTGCTGGAGCTGCATAGAGAAAGGCTTCCTGTTCCCTGCTGCTGGGAAGCAGTTTAAACACATCGGCCCTGTAAACAGAGCTGCTTGACATCTGCAAAGTGCCAAAGAAGGCAGGGATTCCCCCAAGAGCAGTGAGATGCCCATCACAGGAGGAAGCCAAGAAGGGTCAAAGGTTGGACAGGGGATTTCATAATCAACTTGGAGTGGATAGAGAGGAAAGGGTGGCCTAAAGGACTTCAAATTTCTTTTCAGTCCTAAAAGTTGGAGATTCTATGACTTATATAGGACCAAGTGCTACTTGGTATTAATTTTTGTTATTTAAGGCTTATTCTGGGCCAGGAACTATTCTATGTATGTCAAGTCTTTTGTTTAACCCTCACATAAAAGTCGGCTCTATATTCATTTTATTCGGAATTATATGTGATTATTCAGAGCCAGGGAACTGAGACTCAGGGGCAACTAAGTCATGAGATCACACAGCTACCTAAGTGTCAGGGAGAGTCTGAGACGCTGGCTGAGGTCCCCAGAGCCTGTGCTTTCTACCCTTTCTGGTGCTTTACCTGCACATGGGCAGGTTTACAGCAACTCGATCTTCAAGAGGGGGTCAGCCAGAGCCCCAGGCTGGTAGCCCCTCTCCTCTACTGCCAACCATTGTTCGAGGGCCTGCACATGAACACAGAGAAGAGTCAGGGCTGACAGAGCTGGTGAGATAGAGTTTGAGGACTGGGGGACCCCTGCAGGATCACACAGCTGCTGCACTGAGAACATGAGAAAGACGCCCAGAGGTGGGAAAGCTTTGGTTTCCTAATAGGGATCATTCAGGGAAGAGAACTTCTGGCCCCAAACATGTCTGTTCCTTTGAGCCAGAGTTTGGCTCCTCAGAGATCTTGGCTAGTCAGGATGCTGGAGGCCAGAGCCAGCCCGCTTCCCCTCCTCACTGTCCCCAACCCCTCCTGGCACAGAGCTACCATCCCTCAAGCCTGGGCTGCTGTCTATAGAGCCCTGCATGGCCTGAACCCCTCTAAGAAACCCAGGGGTCTCTGACTACTCCCAGATGCTCAGATCAGAGACAGTAGTGGGTACAAGAAGAATCCAAGAGGCTCTGCTTTCTCTCTCTCTCTCTCAAAAAGCAGCCCCAGGCAGTGTTTATTCCCAGAGAGGCCCTGGGAAGAAGGATGGTCACGTTCCTTCCTCCCAAAGATAATTGAAGAGAAGTAAGAAAGTACCTGTGTTTGAGAGCAAAATGACGACAATTAATCTCTAAGCACAGGGCCTAGCCATTAAATTCTTTGGGGAAACAACTTTAGGAGTTTAACGACAATCAAGAGAATGAAATTGGATTAAGAGAAATAGTAATTAAATCAGGAAAGAAGTTTTTGCAAAGGGGATGGTAAAGGAAATTAAAACCAGTAATGCTGAAAAATGTAGTGGGCAGAGCTGGGGGAGGAGAGGGTCTGGTGGAGGAGAGGAGAGGGCAGAGCTCTGAGCAAAGCAAACTGGGCTGGGAGACCAGAGCATTTGGCACTAAGAAAAATACTTTGGAGATCGTTGCTCTCCACAGACCAGGTGTCTGGCACTTCCAATTTGGGTCTAAATATGCCCAAATCCTAATGGGGACAAGCATTCCTTTAGGAAAATAGAAGCATCAGTTGGATAAAGTTTTTGTGGGTTTTTTTTTTAAAGCTGCAAACTTGAAGTAGGGTGGCCAACTGTCCCAGTTTGCCCAGGACTGTCCCAGATTTAGTCCTCAAAGTCCTGTGTCCTGGAAAACCCTGAAGTCCAGGGAATGGCCAGCCACTCTAAGTTGGAGGCAGACAGCCCTGGTTCCCAGCATTGCCCTTTAGTCAGGACACACATGATTCAGAGTGAGTCCCCAGCAGTGGGCCTCAGTTTTCTCACCTGTAAAATGAGGTCATCATGGGGACCTCAACAGATTTATAGAGATTGTTATGTCAAGCTGTCTAGAAGAGCGCACATGAACTAAAACCATGGCAAATGGGAGCCAAACTTAAGAATATTGATTTTTAAAATATATAAAATACTAGCAAACACATATTTAAAAATCTAACAACACATTAAAAAATGATGCATCATGACTATTTCAGGAGTCTCTAAGGCCACCCACAAACAGGTGGGAGATTTTCTAGAATGACTCATGGGACTCAGTATATAGTTCTGCGCATGGTTAAGTTTTATTACAATGAAAGGATATACAATAGAGTTATCAGAAGAAAAGGGCATGGGTGTAGTGGAGAAACTCATGCATGGACTTCCTATACCATCACTCTCCTGTGAGGAACACCAGCACAGCATGTTCCTTTTTCCAGGAATGAAAATTGCGATAATGTGTGAAATGTTCTGCCCAGGAAACCTACTGGACACTCAGTAGGTTTTCACCTTGGTTAAGCTTCCCACATTCCAAACTCTTAGAGGAAAAACTGGTATACAGGATAAATCACACTGTCAATTTGCCTTATCAGTTAGCAAATGCCAAGGGCCGACCTTGAAAATCAGCCTTTCTGAAAACAGCAGTTTTTAGAAAGCAGTTTGGCCTGCTATGATGACCCTTTGCAGAACAATGATCAAGTGGAGATCTTTCTTAGGAATGTGAGAATAATATTTTATAGAATTATTTTATTTTATTTTATTTTGTGGTACTGAGGATTGAACCCAGGGGCATTCTACCTCCAAGCTATACCCCAAGCCCTATTTTTTTTTATTCTTTATTTTTGAAACAGGGTCTCACTAAGTTGCAGAAGGCCTCACTAAGTAGCTGAGGCTGGCCGCGAACCCAAATCCTCCAGTCTCAGCCTCCCAAGTACTGGGATTACAAGCATGTGCCACCACACCCGGCTAGAATAATTTAATGAGTGATAACTTGACTCTGGCTTTGATTTAATACTGATAGAATAACTCTATCACTAAAAATTAATTCTGATCTTCACTTACATTTCTTCAAGTTGCTATGGGTTGAATTTTGTCCCCCACAAATTTATGTGTTGAAGTCCTAAGCCCTAGTATCTTAGAATGGGACCTTACTTGGAGATGGGGTCTTTACAGAGGTAATCAAGTTAAATTAGGCCCTCATCCAACATGACTGGTATCCTCACAAGAGGAGAAAGGTGGGCGCACACAGCAACACAGGCAGAAGAGCATGCGAACTTGAGGACAACCACCTATGAGTCGAGGAGCAGCTCTTTCTTCATGGCTCTCAGAAGGAACCAAGCCTGACAGCACCCTGACTTTGTATCTCCAGCCTCCAGAGCTGTGAGACAGTATTGCAATGGAGGTATCAGGGGTTGCCACTGTTGTGTTTATGGGTTCACCCAGTAAAGAAGTTCTTGCCCTGTATGATCATCAGTTACACACTTGCACTCTTCACTTCTTAGAATTAATTTAATGAGTGATACCTTGAGTCTCACTCTGCAGGCAGCTATGTTTTCCATCAAATCCCAACTGGCTCTGCCAGGTGCTCACTGGTCCCAACTCTATTGGGGGTGGTATGAATGTCATCCACTCTGCTAAGCTAACTAGTCACTAGCAAATTCCCTCCCAAGAATTTACCACCAGCCAAAGCTGGCTTCTTGGTCTCTTAAGTCAGAATACTAGATTTTTCTCCATCACCTGGAGATGAACAAGTCTCTAGACTAAACAATCTGAAGAGACATAATGCTCACCTCATGCCAAACAGAGACCAGCTTGTTATTTACAATGAGGGGCATACACATCCAGTGCCCCAAAATGCTTGGGTTTTAGATCTGGGGTACTGCCTTTCTCAAGAGTAAGATAACTGGAATGCAAAATCAATCATCAGAAGTTGCTTTGAGAGCAGTGGATCAGAACATGCTGCTTTCTTGTTTCTCAAGGAGCAGGTGTTAGAAAAGTAAAAGTCATCCAGGCTAGAGGTGGGGAAGGAGTTTTGGAGTTCAGAGATTAGGAAGCTGCGTAGGAGTTGCAGATGTGAAAAAACCAGGAAAACTGAAAGGAGGAGGGGGTCTCCAAGCTCTGCTGGGAGTTACAGATTGGCTTCCTCTTTGACATATTTGTGCTAGTTTGTTAGGGCTGTCATAACAAAATACTACAAGCAGGGGGCTTAAACAACAGACATGTCCTATCTTCCAGTCCTGGGGGCAGGAAGTCCAAAGTCAAAGAACTGCTCCTTGGCTCAGATGATCATCCTCAAGTTCACGTGGTATTCCTCTAGTATGGCTGTCTGCGTCCACCCTCTCCTCTTATAAGAATACCAGTCATATTGGCTGAAGGCCCAATTTAACTTGATTATCTCTGTAAAGACTTTCTCCAAGTAAAGTCACATTCTGAGGTACTAGGGCTGAGGACATCAACATATGAATTTGGGGAGGGGCAAAATTCAACCCATAACAACTTAGAAAAATATAAGTGAAGATCTTAATTAATTTTTAGTAGTTTTGTCAGAGGATAGTGTTCCTTTGTACATGCAATATCCTGGGAACTTTTGAGTTGCAGAGTTAATAAAAGAACAGAAAAGAGTAGTGGCAGGCTAGAGGGGAAGAGGGTTAGGAAGAAGAGGAGTAAGAAGAAAAGGAGACGAGAAAGAAGAAGAGAAGGGGAAGGAGGGAAAGAAAGCTGTGATCTTGGTTCAAACCCCCAGGCCTGGACCAGGTTCAGAGATTGGTAAGAATGCCAACTCACCCCTCACCTACGTTGGCTTTACTTTTGGTTACAAACAGACCCACAAATGAACAGTGCAAAGGACATTCTCGGCATTAATACAAATGTTTCCTGGCTCTGATACCTTCCTTGCCTTGTGTCTCTCCTGAAGCCCTTCTGCAGAGGGGAATCTGTGGATAGAGGGACACAGAACCATGGCCTCCTGCCTGTGACGGCACTACAGTGGAGGTTAGGGGGTTGCCACGCAGTGTTTATGGTCTACCCAGCAAAAAAGTTCTTGCCCAGCATGATAATTCCCTCTTCACTTCTTACTACTTCCTGCAGCCAAGTAAAGGTTTCCGTAGACTCAGCCTACTACAGCCTTCCACAAAGAGGAAAACGGAAGGGGCAAAAGAAAGTCTCACGGAGTTTATTTTGTTCATTTGGGCGTCACATCCTCCATAAAAGGAGGTGCTGCTGCTGAGTCAAAGTGAGAGAAGGGAGGATGGGGCTCTCTGGCCCCTCAGGGCCTTCTAGCTGCACAGCTGTGTGACCGTGCATACCACCAGGTTACTAATACACAAAATGCAAAATCATAGAAGGCAGGTGGCTTTCCCCAGATACTGTGCGGAGAATACAAATCAATACCATAACTAAAGCTTCAATGAAACGAAAGGGGAAATGAATTAACATATTTGAATGAGGGATGGGCCTGAAATAAACTACAGGCCCAGTGACCTTAGCCCATGTGACTCCTGCTTTGGACTTGTGTTTAGCGAGTGGAACTCCCAGTTGGCTGCTCTCAAAATCTGCTAGGTAGCAGCAGCAGGTTCCCTCAAAGTGATCCTGATGCACACTGAAGTATGAGGACCTCTGAGCTGAGCAGCAGTCTGGTCTAAATTCTACAAGTCAAGCCAATGTGCAACCACAAGAACACTGAATAAATACAGTACCAAAGAACTGAGCTACACAAACCAATTCCTTCTGCAGAACCCAAACCTCACTTTAAAACTACTTAGTGTCTGAAGTGCAGCATATTATAGTGTGGTGATTTCTTGGAACTGTATTTCTTAATCTTTTATTGGTCCATCATGGGGAGATTCAGAGTGAGACATTCATATATGCACACGTCACCTGAACTTTCCTGCCCCATGCCTCCTCCTCTTTCCTTTCCCTTCCTGGACAGAATTGCATTATTTTTTAAAGTGTTATTGTTGAATCTCTATTTTTGACACCCTTCCCTCACCCTCATACCAAATACTTAGGAATCTCATCTATGTGTCTCTAGTGGGCAAGTCACAGATATGAAGTCCCAACTAATTCCACTTACCAGCTGAGGGGCTTCTGCTTCAGTGTGCCCCTGTATAAAATGGGCCAATCGCAAACTCATTAGATTGCTGGCTAAATTAGAAACCATATGGCACAGTGGTATGCCCACGCAGTCCCAACTACTTAGGAGGCTGAGGCAGGAGGATTGCTTAAGCCCAGGAGTTCCAACACCAACCTGGGCAACATAGCAAGTACCTGTCTAGAATGAATGAATGAATGAATGGATGGATGGATGAATGAATGAATGAGCAAGCAAGCATTTAACTGTTGGCTAATTAACAAAGTGCTCTTGCTTCTTTCTTCTCATCTAATCCTTTTATTTGGTGGGGGTTATCATACCCATAGTCATTTACACATAGCAATGAGACCTGGAGGGGAAGCAAGTTGCCCAGTACCTCACAATGGGTAAGCTATAGGGCCAGCACTTGAACCCAGGTCAGGAACACTTCCAAGCCCAGAAGACAGGGTGCAGTGAGCTTGGAAATCATAGTAATGCACCCAGAGTCAAACAAACTTGATCCTGGCTTGAACCCTCCTCCTCCAGCACGGGAGGGACACGGGCTCTGAGCTCCCTAGGTGGATCTTGTGGCAATCAAGAGCATGGCTCCAGGCATCTCACAAGCTGTACAGTATTCTCTGTGAATGAAGCCAGCTTTGTGGACCTTTTCATCTGTTTTAACTTGATGCCAACATGTGTATGATTTCCAAATGTCCTTTGCAATTCTTCCTATGGAGTCCTGGGTACCTGGAAAAAACTGGAGTCTAGATAGGACAGGTGTGAAAATAGGGTGTTTTAGCCTCTTCCAGGCACAGAGCTGTCCTGGTTCATTTTCACGGGAATGTGTGCAGGGCAACTAACACTAGGGCCCAGAGATCCTCATCTCTCCATCCCTCACTCATCCCAGGGACTTCAGACTTTTTCCCTAACATGGTTTTCCCTAGTGACTTACAAGGCTCAGCCCAAACTATAGTTAGAACGTAACTCATCTTCCCAGTTTTGCTTAATCACCTGGAGCTTCTACTCCACATTGTGGCTTGTGGATCCATTCAGAAGTGGTTAGACTCATAGCAAAGGTAACCTGACCCCAGGTAAAGATCTAATTGGTTAGCCTTTTGGAATTACTATAAATAGCTCATGGTCTCCTGGGGCTTGGGAAAACAGCAGTCTAGGAACACCTACTTAAAAAGCAAGGAACACAAAATGTATCCACATATAATGAAATTATTTTTCAGCCTTGAATAAGGGAATTCTGACATGTGCTACAGCATACATGATACTTGAGGATATTATGCTAATTGGAATAAGCAAGTCACAAAAAGACAAATACTATAATTCCACTTATATGAGGAACATAATCGAAATCATAAAAAGACAAAGTGGGATGGTAGGTTGCCAGGGGCTGGGGGAAGGGGAGTTATCATTTAACAGGTAGAGTTCTGGCTTTGCAAGGTGGACAGAGTTCGGGAGGTGAATGGCTGTGATGCTTGCATGGTATGAATGTACTAATACCACTGAACTGTTCTCTTAGAAATAGTTAAGATGGCAATTTTTATGGTATGTTTATTTTACCACAAAAAAATTGGAAAAAAAGAGAAAGGAACAGCTTGAACACTAAGATTCTCGGCAATGGTATTAGCATTGTATCATTGAGCCAAAAGCAGCTACATAATAGATGTTGTACATCTTTACACCCAACTCCCAATTTTCCTTGTCTTCCTTCTGCAAATGAAGCATCTCCTCCTTGTTCTGCCACTGAAAACTAGCATCTTCTTATAAATCTCTAAGAAAATTCAGCTCTGTCTGCTAGACCATGGCTAGGCAGACTGGTGCAGCCAAGAGAACACAACCCTCACCACCAGAGTGCCCCCATGTGGCTGAAGCATTCCCTCAGACACACACACACACACACACACACACACACACACACACACAATTTCTTTACCACATTAAAGGTATAACTTTTTGCTATTATTGGTACTGCCAACCTGAATATCAGGAAAAAATTCCATTATACTGTCATCTTTAATTTCTTCCAAATGAAATTGACATTTCTCCCTGTGTTTCATAAATGAAGACACCTTTTTTGTGTCTTCAATAAACAATTTGCAAGATCCAAAGAAACTAGTTTTTCATTGTTTCCCAGTAAAAAACCATTTGTTAGGATTTACAAGAGCAGTCACTGGTATACTGCCCAAAGAAATGTTTTTATAAAAATACACACTTTTCTCATTTAAATTTGACAGTTTGGACCTAAAACTACTAGGTTAAGATTTTTTAAAGCACAGGATTTTTTAAAAGCATTTAGGAAACCACTAAATTGCTCAAGTAATTTTTTTTAATAGCCTTATTAGCTGGGGACAGTAGTGACTGCCTGTAATCCAAGCTACTTGGGAGGCTTAGGCAGGAGGACCACAAGTTAAAGGCAGCCTGGGCAACTTGGCAAGACCATCTCAAAATGAAAAAACAAAGGCTTTCTATATGAGAAGGATGTATTTTTTTTAACTATTTGGTTTTTAACTTATATACCTCTTCGTTGTTTTGTGATTTTGCTGGACAATGAGGTACTTTACAGCTTGCGCTTCCTCTTCAGAAATTGTCTTGGAATCCTAGGCTCCTGAAATGTGCTATCTTTGAGCAATTCTTGGTATTTCTTCAGGCCTAATAGCAACTGAATGCTTATACTGGGTATGGCAGCATACACTAAGTGAAACTTAATAATCTTTTATTTTGGGGTGGAATTCTATCAACTCAAAATGAAAACAAAATTTCATTTCATAAATCCAATTTATCAAATTAATTCTTTCAAAATAGGTTTAGAAATAAGAGATAAATGAATAGAAACCCATGGTGTACACTTAGAGAATTAAAAACTGGGAGAAAGAAAAGACAAATTATTATCTATGGTTTTACAAAGAACAGAATGAACAAACATTTCATCCAAGATTTCTGGTTTCTGATTCCTTTGACTGTTCCCTGGGTACCAGCTGCCTTTGAGCACAGATCTGCCTGCTGGAGTCATAGGCACACTCCTTGAAAACTGCACAATACCCAAAATGACAACCACCAGGACAGAAATACCTTGAAGAAAACAAGCCAAGGCCAATTACAGTATCTTGGATTTGAATGACTACATGGCTGTGTGAGGAACTGTCAATCCGACAAAGATTACAATCTCCACGAGACAGATTTCCTATAATACTAACTTGTAAATCTAAAGGCAGAGAGACTAAGGGCCCTAGTGGTGAGGGAGCAGCAATGAGACACAGTATAAATGAATTAAAAAGTTTATTTGTCATAGAAAAAACTGATTCTTCAAAATCAATTCCCTGTAAAACAATAGCTTACAGAAAATTTCTTTCTCATGAACAGAAAATCACTATACTTTTGGTCCAAGATATGTTGGGTTTTTTCCTTCTTCTTCAGATGACAGATGGATGTAGCCGAATCTATGAACGAGTGTACTTGCCCCAAATGTGCAACATAAATACAGAAGCGATGAACAGAAGACTCATAACCAATACTGGAACAGGGCCACTAGAAATAAGAAGAGAAGCATACTTACTTTAGTAATAATATATTATTACATTTTACTGGAGATTGCCTAGGGGCAAAGTGGAAGGCAGAGGGAAGCACTTAAGATTCACCCAGGAGGGGGAAGGGAGGGTGACAGTGGCAAAGAACAAATTAAGTTATATGCATATGCAAATACGACACAATGAAACCCACTATTCTGTATAATTAATATGTGCAAATAAAAATATTTTTTAAAAAAGATTCATCCAGGAACATTAGTCACATCATCTAAAAATATTCCCAACATTATTATTGTGGATACTTTGAGAGTGTGACGATGGCACTGTGGTGGTTTTTAGAAAGAAGTCCTTATCTTTTAGTGAAATATACAGAAACACATACAATAAAATGCTCTGATGTCTTATGAGACACCCTCTTAGAGACTTTCATGTATTTGATATTTTCTGTAACAAAAAGCAAGAAAAATACCCCAAATTCTTTAAGTGCCAATGATCCAATTACCAAACTTTTTCTCAAATTAAGATTTATTAAAGACATTGTCTGCCGGGCGTGGTGGTGCACGCTCATAATCCCAGTACTTTGGGAGGCGGAGACCGGAGGATCCGGGTTCGTGGTCAACCTCAGCGCGCACTCCTCTCTCCTCTCTCCTCTCTCCTCTCTCTCTCTCTCTCTACCTAGTGAGGTCCTCCACAACTTCGTGAGACACGGTTTCAAAATAAAGCATAAAAAAATAAGGCTGGGGGTGTAGCGCGGAGGTAGAACGCTCCTGGGTTCAATCCCCAGTACCGCAAAAAAAAAAAAAGACATTGTCTACTACAATGTATTAGATATGCAAAGATGAGTATTGCATTGTATAATTTACAAATATATAGTGTTTTTAAATATATAGTGTTTTAAAATGTATGATCCCATTTGACTTGTACAACAAATTCTAGACACAAGCAAGACAAATATTAATCTCATTTTATGAATAAACAAAACTGAGGCTCAGAGGAATTATGAATTTTTTCATAGCCAGAATAGAAAGGAGAGACTTGAACTCAGGTTTTCTGATTCCACACGTACTGCTCACTTTGCTGCCTCAAGGCTCCCATCTTTAAAGAGCAAATATTCTAGGCAACATGCATCATTTTATCTATATTTATGAGTTTAGTGTAGGAAGGAAATAGATTTTAAAATCAAAATGTTTTTCTGGTTGAGAATCAGGATATGAGTTTCTTATTAAAGGGAACTCCCCGATCTACCGTCATGAGTCTTGCAGCCCACACCATTCTTGGAGAATTCAAGATGCCTCACTTCACCTCCCAGATACAAACGGGGAGTAGAGTGGGAAAGACCACAGAAAAGGAATCTTTATACTCATCAAGGCAGTGACAGGAACCCAGGAAGGCAGAAGGGTAACAAAGACTACAAATGGATAACAAACAATGCACAAACATCAAGTCTTTGCTACACTATTATTTTGTTCTTCAAAATTTGTACAATTGAGAGACTAAATAAATTAAAAGGGATATGGAAAGAAATGATCACACTGCACTTGATCTTCCTCACTTTAAGGCAATGTTACAGTGACATCAGCCACAGAGCATAAAGATGAGAGTTCAGCCCTCAGTCAAGGTGCTGAAGTTTGGAAACAACTCTGTCACTCCCAAGCTGTGACTGGGGCTCCCATTACTTACCTATGTCAAGCCTCAGTCTCCTCATCTGTAAAGTGGGGATAATCACAGTATCTATCTTATAGGGTTGCTGAATTTATTAAATAGATTAATACACAAACAGTGCAGGCTTAGAGTAAGCTCTCAGGAAATGCTATTACCATCAACTTGAAAATAATTCTAAACTCCCAGAGAGCCACCAACAAGCTCCAAGGTGTTGTTTGACTCCTCCAAGATGTAGATGTACAGGTAAGAATTCCCATCTGTGTCTTCTCACCAAAAACATCTATCTCTGATATGATGAGAATATGGGTTATGACACCCCAAGGAATAGCTTCTACCAGTTCCCAGGAGGACCAGCGCTATAGCAGTCGGCAACCTGACTGCACGACAGCAGGAAGCGCAGAGCAAGCCCAAGTCAGACTCACCCACAGAAAAATGGGTTTCCCACCTTGCTGAGAAGGGATCAAAACAAATCCCCTGGGTACCCCAAAGAGCAAGGGAATTCAAAATTCCTCTCCGAAATACTCAGAAGAATTGCCTCTGATAAAGACTGAAAGGTTGCTGCCAATTCACATATCCCCAGTCCTCAAAACTACTTCCTAATTACATTCTTGTCCTACAAGTCTCCAATGTAACAGGGGGGAAAAATGAATAAATGAATTAAACCAAATCTCCAGGATTCCAGGGAAGCCCCATAAACTAAATTTGTGATCCAAATCAAGCTGTTGGTCAAATTCATTAAACTAATCTAAGTTTCTACCAGACAGGCAGTATGTAAATTCCATGAGACTTAACAGTCAGGATATCTGGTTCCATGTCTTGCTGTTTGTCTTTGAGCACGTCACTTTGCCCCTCTGAACCTGTGCTTTCCTGTCTGCAAAATGGTATACCTCCCAGTTCACAGGATTGCTAAGCAGATCAAACTAGAAAACATACATTAAAGTTCTTTGCAAAGCACCAAGTGGTATGCAATTGAGATTTGCTACTACTATTCCATTTCCTCACCCACTGGGGTTAGTCGGAAAACAGCTATAAGCAGTGGTGTCTGGAGCCTACCCTGATCAGAAACCTGTGGCCTTAGATCTGCTGCAGAACCAGAGACCCTGGCAAGTGGGGTGAGCAAAGCATGGGGACAGGGTCTCCTGGATGCGTACTTCCCTTCACCTAATGAGCACTCCCAGGCCTAAGAACCTGGACAGTAACATGTTCCCTTCCTGGACCCACTCGCCACCCACCGAAGGCAAGGAGTCCAGGAAACTTTTGGTTACACAGTATAATGGGAAAACCTGCATTAGGCTTTAATATCAGCTCATGCCTCCAGGAGAACATTGAAAAATCACCCAATTCCTATTTGAATGGTTACTCCTATTTCTCAGTGTGGGGCAAGAACACCAAATGAAGAGCAATTTCATCTAATTAAGCAGTTTTCCCTCCAGTTCTCTCTGTTCCCATCATTTACTCTGACACAGCTACATGAAGATCTTCCCTTCCTTTCGCTTACTCCATGAAGAGATGTCCTTCCAGGCCCTAACCTGTCTAATCGGTTGATAGATGGGCAGACCAAACTCGGCCCGCCTGGCACAAATGAAGCTGCTGTGTACAGTAAATCTCATCAAAGCAAGCGCCACTTGTGGCAGAGACAGACAGCACTGCCTCGCTCTGCCACACCAGACAGATACACAGGTCTGCTCCAAGACTTACACTTTGAGCCCGGGTGAATCTTCAGTGTAGAATCGCCACATCCCCCCGGTGCCTGCTGAGGTCGTGCGGCCAGCGCTCCTTGTTCCACAGCTGGCATTTTTCCTGTGAGAGAGGAAAATGTTACCAATGACCTTTTCTTGGAAATCCTTATAATAGCATTGTAATACATGCTACCATTCACTGCATGGTTAAAGAATCAATAAGAAAAAACTTCGTCGCTGGGAGGAACTCAAAGTCCTGTTTTCACTCCTCTGATCATAACTACTATGAACTGAGGACATATCTCATGCCAATGCATACAATAACCCTGAGTAGTTACTAGTTTCCAGTTTATACAGGAGGAAATTGGGCTCAGCAAGGTTACTCAAAGTGTCTTCAGACCACATGGCCAGCAGGTGGCCAAGCTGGGAGGTAGACTCAGCTCTGACCCTAGACCCATCCTCTGCCCACAACCTCTGGTCTTCTAATAGAGACAGTGCATTTCAGTTTCTCTTCACATGTGTTTTTGTGAAGCCAAGTAATAAACCCATTTAAAAATGTGCTGAATCTATATAATCTGATTGTGTGCAGAGGGAAGGGTTGGTACTGGGGATTGAGGCATTCTATTTCCGAGCTACACCCTCAGCCCTATTTTTTATTTTTATTTTGAAACAGGGTCTTGATGAGTGTCTCACTACTTGCTGAGGCTGTCCTCGAACCTGCGATCTTTCTGTCTCAGTCTCCCAAGTACTGTGATTACAGGCATGTACTACTATGCTCAGCTTATATAATCTGATTTTAAAATGACTACTTTTTAAAATATATTTTAAAATTACTGTATCTACTGCAACAAAAAAAAAAGAAAAGCACTAAGCTTTAATTATAACCAGTTCTCAATACTGGAGTATACATTTTATGAAAAAGTACTTTGTAATCAGTATTTTTACATTTTGACATATTGGCCATAGATATTAGAGAGAGACAGAATGTGAAAGACACAGAAAACACCCACCCAGAACTTGTCCCTCAAAATGGACCGAGGTTTGCGAGATGAGCCATGTGCTACACGCAGCCCTGCAGACGCAGCAGATGAGCAGCACTGACGCTGCCAGCCAGGAAATGGCCCAGGGAGTCTTTGCCTCCTGTCTCCGATAACCACAAGTCACTGGGAACTCCACCCAACAGTTATCCTCCAGTCCCAGCGACTCATCTAGTCCTGTGCTAGAGTGGTACAACATGGAGGTAGGTGGTGAGAAGTGAGAGAAGTCAAAAGGAATCTCAGAAGCCCTAGATGAGGAGAAAGAAGGAAGAGAGGGAAAGCCTGTCCAATCGCTGCCCCCACCATTAACCAAATTCCAACACACCCTCCCTGAAAATCCCATTCCAGAGGGTATGGACTGCTGACTCTGGATTTTTGAAAAAGGGAAGAGTATATTGGGAGGAAATCCAAGTGATACTCAATGCCTACCATCTTTTTGCTTTCTTCCCAACTCTGGCCCTAATGCCCACCTCATCCCACATTTACACCATACTCTGAATGCAAGAAGCACTGTCTTAGTCAGGCATGGTGGCACACACCTGTAACTCAGTATTTGGGAGGCTAAAACAGGAGGATCACAGGTTTGTGGTCAGCAACAGCAACTTAAGCAAGACCCTCAGCAACTTAGTGAGACCCTGTTTCAAAATAAAACAGGTAGAACGCCCCTGGGTTCAATCCCCAGCAACACACACACACACACATGCACGCACGCACGCACGCAGTATCGTCTAGATCCCAGAAGCCTGCCCTGCTGCACAAGTGGAAGAATGGAGTCCTGGTTCCAATTTGGGTTCCTGCAGGAAGAGCTATGCTCATGACAAAATTCTCAAAGCAGTCAGTGTCAAACGATGATTGCATCAGGATATTTCAGACACATTTATGAGCCACATGGTTGCCTGGGCACTGACAACTCCATTTGTATGACTGTTTCTATGGGAAAACTGATTGTAAATAGCAAACATAGTTACACAGGGACTTAACGCATCCATGCACTTGGAAAAGCTTTCACACAAAAAGATACACATCCTTTAACCTATGGGGCAGGTACCTAAAATTTTCTTCCTTGTTCATAAAAAGGAACTTGAGCTGGAAGATAAGCCCAGTATCGACATGGCAGGTCACTGGTTGAGCCAGGACTAGGACCCTTGCACTTGCCACTATTCCCACAACTTTCAAACTCCACTTCCTGCCTTCAAAATTATTCCAGGATCCCCAGTGGTATCAGTGCAGCCTCTTTTAAGATTCCTTACTTCTACTGGTTCATAGGACCAGAGGACTTGAAAACCAGGGCCCCTATAAATTCCAAAATGTACTCAAAATACCTCTCATTCCATCCCTGGGAAGCTAAGAAGAGGTTAATAACAGCTGACTCTAATCTCTAACATTTCTTTCTGGCGTCTATTTTACCCTTTCTTTCTGACCAGTATGTAACTGCCTTCCTCTTTCTAAACCTTAACAAAATGATTCTCTAAGCATTTACGTACTTTGTTCTAACACAGTGACCTTCTGGCTGTTTCTGGAACAAGCCAAGCTCACTGACCTGAGTCTTTACACTTAACCATTCCTTCTGGCTACAAAGCCCACTCCTCCCCAGCCACTGCATGACTTGCTCCCTTGCTTCTCTCAGGTCTCGACTCAAATGCCACCCACTCTGAACACCCTATACACAGTGACTTTCCACCCTCACCCACCGCTCTCTATTCCTACCCAGCTTTATTTTTCTTCATATCCCTTATTGCCTGAAATTATGTTACCTATGTATTTACCTTACTTATGGTCTCCCACACTGGAACATAAGGATCTTTAGGACAAACCCTGCCTATCTTGTTCACATATATATCCAAGCTGAAACAGTGCCTGGCATTTGGTGGACCTTTAATAACTACTTGATGACAGTCTTAATATGCCTGACTATTCTACCAACTTAACGTTAAATTCCAGATTCCCGTTAATTCTGCTTGAACAGTGTGTAGCACTTCACAGTTTTACAGTTGTTAATGCATTATTGCTCTTTTTCGTCCTCATATCAAGGTAAGAGATGACAGAAAAAGTAAAAAGGAATTTAACTTTTACATTGTAGTAAGCAGAGCAAGGAATCCACCCTAACTAGACCTTTAATCCTATACCATTTCTTCTCCAAGATATTACTACTTCTGTTACTTCACTGAGCATGGAGAATGCAAATCTGCAGACTATATAACCCAAAACATTATTAACCTTATTAACCAAGAGCATCTTTTTCTCAATAACTTGGAAAGTATGAATATTTTCTTAAGACAGCCAATACTTCCCACATTACACTCAAGAAACAATACTTAACCAGCAACAAATTTCTAGGAGGAACTATCATGGGACCTCTTAATAGATAAAACCATGGTATGTCTAGTTACAGTAGCCCTATCATACTGAACCCTACAAGATGACACCAACATCCACAACTTTAAAAGCTGCCCATTTCGCTTGTGCATTGGTTATTTCATTTTTATTTCTTATGTAAACAAGAGAATATCATGTTTACATTAGATAAATCTGTGCTTCCCTTTTCTTAAAAATTCTCTGGCCAGGCGTGATGGCACAGACTTGTAATCCCAGTACTTGGGAGGCTGAGACTGGAGGATCGGGGTTCACAGCAAGCCTCAGCTACTTAGTGACACCCTCTGCAACTTAGTGAGACCCTGTTTCAAAATAAAGAACAAAAAATAGGGCTGGGGGTGTAGCTCAGAGGTAGAATGCCCCTGGGCTCAATCCCCAGTACCGCCAAAAAAAAAAAAAAAAAATTCTCTGACAGCTAAACTTCCCTGGCTCAGTACTATCAACTATTTAATCAGAACCATTCCCCCAAGGCACTATAGATGTCTAAGGGACGAGTTTTCCATTCCAGCACAAAAATCAACCCCTGAAACCCAGGGTGGGACAGGACAGCACCTCAGGTCCATGTAACTGAAAACAGCTTCATACACTTCCCTTGAACATCTTGGTGACAGGGCACTCATAATCATTCGGGATATTCTTACTATTTCTGACAGTTCTATTAGAATTTCTTTGCTCTCAGCTGAAATCTGTTTCATGTATGTTCAAATCATCAGTCTTAGATATACTACTATAAATTTAGATTTTCTATTTTCGCCAACAAGAAAATCCTCATCCATCTTTACGTTCGTAAGGGTAGTTTATATGAGTCCCTTCAGGTTCTTCTCCTTTCTGTATATCATCTTACTATTTCCTTCAAAAATCCCAAAACAGAGTTGCTTGATTCCTTCATTCACTCATCATTTATCATGTCAGAACTTATAGAAGCTGGGCAATGACAGGACTTTGGGCAGTTTCCCAGTCAAAATCTGAAGGAGATAAATATGGAGACATAAATGGTCTTAAAAGGATATGAACAAAATGCTATGGGAGCCCAAGACACACGAGGAGCCACTGCTGCCTGAGGTCAGAAAAGGACTCAGGGGGAAATAACCATCTTAGTCCTGGAAAATAAAAAGAAATTGGGGGCGGGATGGTTGGGAGATAATGAGTTCAGAAAGCAGTAATAAGCTCACTGTTGCTGGATCACCTAACAGAGAGAAGGAGAAAGGTTAGACTGGAAAGACTACCAAGGCTTGGTAGCCCTATTTTTTTATGGTTCAGCAAGAAAAAAACAGAGAAACTAAACAGAAAAGTAAAGCAGTCTAGAGGATGGACTGGAATGTAAATGGCCTGGAGAGAAGAGCTAGGTAGTAAATGCAAAAGTAGATAAAAGGGGGGGCAAGAGAGAGGAGGAAATTAATGAGAAAATTTTCATGTAAAATTTAAAGTCTAGCACATGACTGGAGAGAGACAGACCATTAAAAAAATTCAAGATGAGGTTTCTGGTATTGGGTAAATGAGTGTACAACAATGTCATATGGAAGTAAGGAGACATAACTGAGAATGAGCAAGCTGGAGTGAAAAACGGGACTTTTTGTGTCCGACAAGTTATGTTGAATTTGAGTGAGTAAGGGATCTCCCGATGGAAATTTGAAGGCAAAGCTGAGGTCCAGAGACATCAGTTTAATTACATCATTTTCCCAACGTTGTCCCTGACCCTATTTCAGCTGAACTTTCATTCTTAAAGAGTGGTACCCGAAACTGAACAGCGAGATGATGCTTCCCTCCCAAAGGCCTTTAATTACTCCCATGCCACGTCGCCTCCGGCTCATGTTGCCCTCGTGAGTCTTAACATCCTGGGCTCTCCTTCCCTGGATCAATGAAGACTCGGTCCCCATTTCTCCCAGTCCTCAACCGAGTGGGCCACGGGGATTCTCACCTCTGCCGGACTGTGGATCCCGCCGCCCGGGCGGCCACTGCTTTGCTGGGAGAGCGTCCGGAGGAGCCCACGTTAGTACCACTGGGAGTCGGACCCGGCTGCAGAGAGAGACAAGCAGATGGTGAGCGTCGCGGGCCCGGCCCTGCCTGACAGCCGAACGCGGCACCCGTACGGGAGGCTGGGGGTAGCAAGGGAGCCCGGGAGGAAGGGCAAGACGCAAGGCAGGAGTCAGACAGCTTGGGAGAGGCGGGACCGAGGAGGGGAAGCTGGGGCTGCGTACCATGCTGGAGGCTGGAGGGCCGCAGGGGGCTGAAGCGGACGGCAGGAAAGTTGCCGGGCGCGCTGCGGATCCCGGGCCGGAGAGACTGGCTCAGGCCCCGCCCCCAGACCGGCTGGCAGGGTCCTCGCCGACTCCAGGGACGCCCGGGCTGTCCAATGATATGCCTGTAGAAATCCCGCTCCAGGAGACTTGTCTATCGGCTGAGCGGGAAGTACAGACCGTCCGTCTCCCTTCTGTGGATCACAGCGTCCTTCATAGGGCCCAGTACCTCTCACAGGAAGGCTACAGCCAAGTCAGATAAGAAATTTTTTCCGGCAGATGCTAGGCGCCCACAGCTTTGCGCTGATGTGGCCTAACGGACGCACGCGTGGCGGGGCGGGGCCGACTCGCACTGGCCAGCAGGGCCAAGGGGCGGAGCTTGTGGGAGGGCCCTCCCCCTGATGCGCGGGGCGCAGGCGCTGCTCTAGGGCCATGGTGGAGAGGCCGGACCGAAATGGGGGCTCGGGTCCCGGCCCATCGGTGCTGTTCCTGCACCCGGACCTGGGTGTGGGCGGCGCCGAGCGGCTGGTGCTGGACGCGGCGCTGGCGCTGCAGGCGCGGGGGTGTCGCGTGACGATCTGGACCGCGCACTACGACCCCGGCCACTGCTTCGCCGAGAGCCGCGAGCTGCCGGTGCGCTGCGCCGGGGACTGGCTGCCCCGCAGCCTGGGCTGGGGCGGCCGCGGCGCCGCGGTCTGCGCCTACGTGCGCATGGTGTTCCTAGCGCTCTACGTGCTGTTCCTTGCCGACGAGGAGTTCGATGTGGTGGTGTGCGACCAGGTGAGGCGGCCGCGGGGCCTGCGAGGGAGGACCTTCTGCTCAGCGCTTCGGAAAGGTCGGAATTGGCCTGGAGAAGTCGTGTGGCACTGAGACCGTTCTCCAACTTTAGTGTGCTCGTTAAAGCTGGCGTGTCACAGGACCTGCCTTGCAGGAAGCGTTCATCCTGGAGCCCTGCGGTGGGGCCAGAAATCTGCATTTTAACTGGGCGTCTCTGAAGCAGGTGTCCTTGGGACTAAGAATACTGGCATTAGAAGTTGTCTGAGTCACGTTTTACGTATAACTCGTGTGTTTTCTTCCCTCTTCTCCGTTATTTCTATTGACCCTGCTTCCAGACCATAGGCATCCCACTGTCTCCAGTCTCCCCACCCAAGATCACCCTGATCCTTCAACAGTGTCAGGTATTAAAAACACCAGGCCATTTTATTTTTATTTTGAAACAGGGTCTTGCTAGGTTGATGAGAGTCTCACTGTTTGCTGAGGCTGTCCTCAAACCTGCAACCCTCCCAAGTGTCCCGGTGAGTCCTCAGCTCAGGAACTCAGGATCTGCAGGGTCCTTGGCTAACGTGACCGGAAAAGAATCTCAGCGCATCAGAGACATGGACAGAGGTTTATTTGGGGAAAAGGGAAGAAATACACACTCGAGAGTGAATGTGATCCACCTCAAGATGAGGAAGGCCTATTGGGGAGTTCAGGGCCCTTTTCTTATAGGGGACTTTCGTTAGGGGTGAGCTAGAAGAGGTATGTGAGGATGATCTCAGTCCGGTAGTTCCCCAGGCAGTTTATGGTGGTCTAGTGGACTGGTCAACCTTAGGGTCTTCAGGCCGATTGGGGTTCTCATTAGCTGATTGATAGATGAGCTGGAGAGTGTCCTAAATTATAGGTTTCTCAAAATATTGTACCTGTCTTGTTATCAATGCATAAGGCAATTATAGTTTCTTTTAGTTAACTCTAAGATCAACAGATTTCCCAGGAATTTGGGAGAGTCGGGCCTGGGAAAGAGAACTGGTTTGTGGAGTAGAGGCTGAAGCGCTTCAGCTCCAGGTTCTTACATTAAAGTTCTATTTTACTTTTCCTTCCTGTCTTTCTCCTTTCTACCTACTTATTTCTTCTATTCTACATCACAAGTACTAGGATTATAAGGATGCACCACCACGCCCATCAAAATAAAAATAAAATAGGGCTGGGGTGTAGCTCAGAGGTAGAATGCTCCTGGGTTCAATCCCTAGTGCCACAAAAAAAAAAAAAAAGAAAAAACCCACCAGGCTAGCTGTTCGTGGTAGTGCACACCTATAATCCCAGCCACTAGGGAAGCTGAGGCAGTAGGACTGCAAGTTCAAGACCAGCCTGGTCAACATAGCAAGACACCCCCCCCATCTCAAAACTTAAATTAAAAATAAAACACTAGGCCAAACAAGTCATATCACAGTTAAAATTTTAACGTAGCTCCCCACTGGTCTTTGGAGAAAAGGCCAAATTCTTTGCTTTGGTAAATAATGGCTGCCTGGATCTAGCCTGTAGCTGTTGTAGACTTTTTTCCTAAGGTATTTTTCCCAACCCAAGATTTTCATTTTAAAAAGTAATATTTACTGAGGAGTAGCTGGGCGTGGTGGTGCACACTTGTAATCCCAGTACTTGGGAGGCTGAGACTGGAGGATAGCAGGTTCATGGCCAGCCTCAGCTACTTGGTGAGGCCCTCTGCAACTGAGACCCTGTTTCAAAATAAAGAATTTAAAAATGGGGCTGGGGGTGTAACCCGGAGGTAGAATGTCCCTGGGTTCAATCCCCAGTACTGCAATATATATATATATATTTTTTTTTTTTTTTTTTTTTTTTTTTTTACTGAGGAGTAAAAATTCAAATAGTATAAAAGGATATAATGTGAAAGTCCCTCATTCTGCTCCCTGAAGATAGCCACTGTCAACAGTGGTTGTATCCTTCCAGCGGTTGTCTGTGCTTACACCAGCATGAGTGTCTATTTATAGATACCTCTTATTTGTACATAGTTGGGATTATGATATTACCTATTATTGGGCACTTGCTTTTTTCAGCAAAAATTATATCCTTGCATATCAATATTAGAGAGTCATTTCAATCTATAAGAGATTTACTTCTGGGAAATGCACCTTCGTTTGAATGAATGTACCATGATTTATGTAGTCTTCTGTTAAAGGGCGCTAATGTTGTGACCAGTTTTCTTTTTAGTAGATCAGTGTTATAATAAACATCCTTATGCTTTTTTTTTAACTTCTGCAACATGTCCTTTGAGTAAATTCCTTAAGATAAAATTGTAGCTCAAAGAGTGGTTCATTTTAAATGTCAGTAGTAGTTGCCAAAAGTTTGCCTTCTAAAAAGGTTGTGTCACTTTACTCTCCTACAGTCCATGGTAGAGCCTGTTACTCTGTACTCCTGTCCACATTGAATATTGTCAACCATTTTAACCTTTGCCAAACTGATAGATGGAAATAGCATTCCATTTGCATGTGTATTTCTTTTTTTTTTGGTACCGGGGATTGAACCCAGGGGCGTTCTACCTCCGCGCTACACCCCCGGCCCTATTTTTTTATACTTTATTTTGAAACCGGGTCTCACGAAGTTGCAGAGGGCCTCACTAAGTAGAGAGAGAGAGACGGAGAGAGAGAAAGAGAGCGCGAACAGAGGCTGACGGCGAACCCGGATCCTCCGGTCTCCGCCTCCCAAAGTACTGGGATTACAAGCGTGCGCCACCACGCCTGGCACATGTGTATTTCTTTAATTTTGACTCCTGAGTTACATTTGATTATTCTTGCTTATATGGAAGTTATTTCATTTTAAGAAAAGTGGACATTTACCAAGCATCCTGTATGTGTCAGTTAGCTGAGTAGAGAAGGGTAGAGAAGAAATTGAGGGCAAGGAAGTAGGAGACTTAGGTTCAAATTCCATATCTGCTGCTTGAACCAAATAGCATGGGATAAATTGCACAATATCCCAAAAGCTCACCGTCTTCAGGTATTATTTAAGTGAGCTGGGGATTAGGTGATTTGTAAAGATTACCCAACAGGAAAGTCTTTAGTAATGCCAGCTTGCAGGTCATGCTCAGTAATAGTTGTGGCTGATATTTATTGAGCACATGCTATATGTTAAACTTAAAAGTTTTATGCATATCAGTATATTTTGTAATCACAAAAATTATGTTGTTTTTTAACTATAATTGTCATCATGTTACATAAAAGAAACTGAAGCCCAGATAGGGGCAAATTATTTGATCTTGGTCATACAGTTTGTTGAACTGAGATTTAAACCTTGGCAATATTAATTCCAGAGTTGGTGCTCTAAATTACTGTAGCTCATTTATCATTTTCTTAAGAGGAGAAAGATCCTATAACTGCATCATCCCAATATGGTAGCCATTAGCCACATATGGCTATCAAGCTCTTGAAATGTGGCCAGTCTGAATTAAGGTATGCTAAAGTATAAAATATGAACCTGATTCAGAAGTTTTAATGTAAAATATATATATGTATATATTAGTTTGTTAATACTTTCATATTGATTAATTTTTGAAATGGTAATATTTTAGAATATATTAAAATCAATTTCACCCTTAGATTTTAATGTCACTAGATTTTTATTTTGTTTCTGTTGGACGGTACTATTCAAGAGAAAACTATTGGACTTGCAGCTTCAGGTGTTTAGCACATGTTCTGCAGATGTCACCAACCTCCTATACACCAGCCACTGTGCTGGGCACCAAAGGGGAGACACGGAGCAGAATCATACAGTGTCCACAGGAGGCCACAGGCAAGCAGGCAGGACAGGTGTCTGGGGTTGTGGTGTGGTTGAGTCCGTGCACTTTATCTGCTGTTGACTTTTGCTTTGGCTAGGTGTCTGCCTGTATCCCAGTGTTCAAGTTGGCCAGACGGCGAAAGAAGATCCTGTTTTACTGTCACTTCCCAGATCTGCTTCTCACCAGGAGAGATTCTTTTCTTAAACGGCTCTACAGGGCCCCAATTGACTGGATAGAGGAATATACCACAGGCATGGCAGACTGCATCTTGGTCAACAGCCAGTTCACAGCTACCATTTTTAAGAAAACCTTCAAGTCCCTGTCTCACATAGACCCTGATGTTCTCTATCCATCTCTGAATGTCACCAGCTTTGACTCAGCTGTTCCAGAAAATCTTGATGACCTAGTCCCCAGGGGAAAAGAATTCCTGTTCCTCTCCATCAACAGATATGAAAGGAAGAAAAATCTGACTTTGGCCCTGGAAGCCCTAGTACAGCTGCGTGGAAGATTGGCATCACAAGACTGGGAGAGGGTTCATCTGATCATGGCAGGTGGCTATGATGAGAGAGTGCTGGAGAATGTGGAACACTATCAGGAATTGAAGAAAATGGTCCAGCACTCTGACCTTGGCCAGTATGTGACCTTCCTGCGGTCTTTCTCAGACAAACAGAAGATCTCACTCCTCCACGGCTGCACATGTGTGCTCTACACACCCAGCAATGAACACTTTGGCATTGTCCCTGTGGAGGCCATGTACATGCAATGCCCAGTCATCGCTGTTAATTCAGGAGGGCCCTTGGAGTCCATCGTCCACAATGTCACAGGATTTCTGTGCGAGCCCGACCCAGTGCACTTCTCCGAAGCAATAGAAAAATTTATCCATGACCCTTCCTTAAAAGCCACAATGGGCCTGGCTGGAAGAGCCAGGGTAAAGGAGAAGTTCTCCTCTGAGGCATTTACAGAACAGCTCTATCAGTATGTCACCAAACTGCTGGTATAATCAAATGGTTTAAGGTCTTCACTATGCAAGGTCTTTACATTCACTAAAATCATTTTTATGGATTGTGGACCCAATTTTGAAATCCACCAAAAAATCTAGAATTTTGCACTGAAGAGATTTTTTTTTTTTTTTTGCGGTACCGGAGATTGAACGCAGGGGCGTTCTACCTCCGCGCTACGCCCCCAACCCTATTTTTTTATACTTTATTTTGAAACCAGGTCTCACGAAGTTGCGGAGGGCCTCACTAAGGAGAGAGAGAGAGAGAGAGAGAGAGAGAGCTGAGGCTGGCCGCGAACCCAGATCCTCTGGTCTCCGCCTCCCAAAGTACTGGGATTACAAGCGTGCGCCACCATGCCCGGCGAGATTTTTTTTTAATAAGCTTGAGTCTTGAATATGAGCCACCTTCCGGTACACCGCAGGTCTCTACCTTTTCAGAAAAACAATATATTTCATGCTATCATTCCAAGTTTTACCAGTATTCAGTTATAAAAATAGTTCAATTCTACCTTCAGTAGGATATTGTAGTTATATTTTCTCTGGATTATTGTTGTTCTGCATATAAATTCTGAATCATATTGTGCCTTAATTGGTTTTGATAATTTAAAATATATCATTATCAACATTGATTAATTTGACTTCAGAGCTTAATGAGAACAGGATTATTGTAGTTCCCAGAATCAGTCCAACAAAGTGTTCACTGTTGTCTGTGAGGAAATTTTTGTTAGACCTCTGAATTCATAGCAGGAGTGCTCTGTTCTTATTTTTGGTTTTTTACAAAGATGACTTATTGTATTTTTACACACTGAGACATGACAATAAAAGATGTTTATCACATAAAGAAGTAATAGGTTTTGGCTTCTGTGATCTGTGTTGGTACTGTTCGAAATATAGGTAAGATGCCAAACCTGAAGTCAGAAAACTAAACTGGATATGACATGAAGAGTAAATACTGTCACACATGCAGTATGTGTTTTGTTTAGGACCTATTTGGGGGGGGTTAGAACTGGGGATTGAACCCAGGGGCATTCTACCTCCAAGCTACACCCCCAGCCCTGTTTTTTATTCTTTATTTTTTTTGAAACAGGGTCTCATTGAGTTACAGAAGCCCTCACTAAGTAGCTGAGGCTGGCCACGAACCTGTAATCCTCCTTGAAGTCTCAGCCTCCCAAGTACTGGGATTACAAGCATGTGCTACCATGCCCGGCTAGGACCTATTTCTTAGTGTAATTTGTGTTACCAGTTTTGTTAATCTTTGTGATATATTAACTAAGCTACTGAGTACACTACACTAATGTTTTTATCCTTCAAGGCTTGGCCCGTTTGCCACTGCTGTGAAACTTGTCTTGACCCTCTGCTTACCTTCCAAAGTGGAAGTGACTTTCCCCTTTGTATACTCTCTGGTCCTGACCAGTCATATAGTTCACTATTCACCTGTTGGTCAAAGTAAGAATAATAAACATAAAAAATTTTTCAATAAATTTAAAGATAGACTTTTTTTTTAATTGCAAATACCAGCCTGACATGGTAGCATACACCTGTATTCCCAGTACTGGAGTGGCTGAGGAGGATCACAGTTTTGGGGCCAGCCTCAGCAACTTAGGCCCTGTTTCAACATGAAAAAACGAAAAGGGCTGGGGTGGTTAGCTCAGAGGTAGAATAGAATGCCCCTGGGCTCAATCCCCTCTACCCCTCCCCCAAAAAGTGCAAATATCACCAGCCAAAGGCTCCACGTTATTCTTACACACACACACACAGACTTGGGAGCCTAACGACCTATATCACCTTGGAAAAAGTGATCTCTACACCTCAGCTTCATCTGTAAAGTGGAATCATTGTCTTATTCTCTTCATAGGGTGATTATGATGGATTTCAATAATTTATGTAAAGTACTTAAAAAATAGTAGTTGGCATGTAATGTTAGCTGCTACTATTTTGCAGTTTGGGCATATTGAAAATGACTAGAAGTTCCATGTAGGTTGATGGCACATTATCACAGCATTCTTTTGTGTTTCTTTAGAGAGTGAAATTTTAATTTGTATTTTATTACGTGCATCTTTGTCACCCACATTTTAACAAAATGACACTACCAAAAAGGAGCTCTACAAAATGAGGGCACCAAGCACAGTTGTGTTGAACTTCATGTTCTTTGGCATTGTGAAATCTTATCAGGTAAAGTGGGTCATCCCCATGTTGTGTTTTGGTGTGTGTTTCAGAGAACCATAGCCTTTCCAGAGCAACTTGGCTCTGGCCACTGGTGAAGGACAGGCAGAATTTATAATACAGTGATCCATATTGGCTATTCACCCCTTCCAAGCCCTAAATCTTGCTTATTTCGCCATTTTTATGCAGATCCTTCCTGAATGGACTACATGGATTCCTAGGCCTTTAGTTTAACTTGTCTTCATTGCCCTGAGCCCCAGGCAGGTGACAGTAAGCCTTCATAGGTCTGGGAGAGCTGCAGAGCCCCCTGCCTGCCATGAGCTTCCAGCTTTGATACATTGGCTCCTGGTCAGACACCAGCTGAGTGGAGGCTTGCCCACAAAACATGTTCACAGCTTCTAAAACTCATGAAATGGGGAAAGAGAAACATGGGACATTGAAAGTGACTTGTCAGGGACTTTAATTCCAGTGCTTAGAGACTCAACCTTTCCCAGTGTGCCACGTGTGATCAGGGGGCACAGCAAACAGCTCATTTCATCCTTGTAACAGGCCTATGACATGTAGGGATTCTTCCCTTTGTAGATGAGTATGGTTTAACAAGTTGCCCGGGTCAAAGCCTGGAAGGATGGGCAGAGTCTCAAGGCTCTAATTCCAACACCCTAACCCTGACCCCTCCACCCCCCGTTCAGCAGGCTTTGTGTGTAGTGTCTGCAGTGCGGTCTGCAGCATTGCAGGACCACTTGTTCAGGTCGTCAGGCCCAGAAAGGCTTTTCTGTTTACTTTCTCTTTCCATCTTAGGGGCAATCTGAGGTGGGTACAATCCTCCCCCATTTTATACACAAAGCTAAGGCAAGTGAAAGACTTGCCCAAAGGGACATAACTGAAACATGACTCTGTCAGGATTCAACCAATGTTACCTGATCATCCAGGACTGAATTTCTCATTCTGCTTCCCTTTGATAGGCATAAACATCTTCTGTCTCACACATATACATTCAGTGGGGGCCGGGCTGGTGATGTTGCACATAGAAACCCACCTGCTCAGCTAAGGGGGAGGAGTATTGTAATCTGGCCTGACAGTGATCTAATGACTGATGACTTTGAACCCCCTATAGGTGGCCTTTAGAGTTCGCAAAGCTCTTCCTGGGCGGTCCCTTATGCTCTTCACCGCATCCTTCCAGGTAATTATCTTGGGCGTTGTTACAGGTGAGAAATCTGAGGAAGCAGTCCAGCAGTGATTCAAGCCTGGGTCTGCAAATCCAGGTCTAGAGTTCTTACAATTGTACTATGGACACCTCTTCCACAAACGCTTTGCCACCTTCTATCCTTCTCCAGGCACCCGTTTCACTCCACTATCTTCTATACCATCCCCTCTCTTAAAGAAGATAAGGCCCCCAAGCACCACTGACCCCCTCTACTCATCCAGTCGGCCCTCTGTCCACCTCTGCCAGGGTCACTCACTGTTCCATGACCTCCTCTCTTTGTATTTTCAGTTCCCAGAATCAAAGCCAGTCAGATTACTGGGACTCCAGTGGTCACCCAACATAGTATACTCTTGCACAGGTGGGTAACAGGTCCTGAAAAAGGGAGGGGCCTGCTTGAGGTCACAGAGGGACAGTTGCAGCCCTCCTCGGGCTTCTTTCTGAGCTCCTCCTATCACCTCTACTTTTGTCAAAAGCCCCTTATCTCCTGCCACTTTGAACTCCTCACTCCTTCATTCCTAACCTCAACTTTGCAGCTCGGTGCTCAGAGGGTGTCACCATCCGGACACCAGTGTCTCCATGCCCGCAAGCTTTGGGTTAGAGACCTCTCCCGATGACAGACTGAGTTGCCAACCTGTCCTTAGTTAAAATGCAGCTGTTTGGAGGGAAAAAGAAAAGGAGGAATTATACTACACTGACTCTTGAGCCAGCCACTCTGTATCAAGAAGACTGGGAATTACGGGAGGGGACCAGGGCAGAAATTTGTCATTTGTCTCTTTGTTTTCCAATATTCCATAAGTTGCTTTTCTAGCTATTACTAGTATTCCATAAGTAGGGATTTTTTTCTGACAATAAACAATGTTGCAGCAACACAGATAAACCCAGAGGACATCATGTTAGGAAATAAGCCAGGCACAGAAAGACAAAGACTCCATGATCTCAGTCTGATGTGGACACTAAAGAAGCCGACCTCTTAGAAGTAGAGTGTAACCTAGTGGTCACCAAAGGATGGGAAGAATTGTGAGGAAGGGTTGATCAGGAGAGGTTAGTCACCAAGTACACAGTTACAGTTCAGAGAAATAAGTTCTGGTGTGCAATTGCACAACAGAGTGACCATAGTTAGCACTGTCGATATTTCAAAATAGCTAGAAGACAGGATTTTGAATGTTTTCACCACAGCTCACCAAGTGTGTGTGTGTATGTCCCCATCACTCTGAACTTCATCATGATGTGTGACTACAATGCACCAATAAATGTATATGTTTTAAAAAAGGATAAATGTATGTGAGGTGATGGAAACACTAAATACCTCAATTTTATTACTATATAATGTATACATGTATGAAAACCACACTGTACACTATAAATATATATAACTGTGTGTCAAAATAAAATTTTTAAAAGAAAGTAAGGATTTGGTCATGAAAAAAGTAATATTTAAAAATAGAAATCATAAAATATTCCTATTGGTCACTTATGTTTTTACAACATATTAGACATTTGTGCCTCCAACTAATGCCCTATTTGAGATGTATACTTTGTTCTTTATAATAATCTCATGATATGTTGAGATTAGTTCAACTTAGTTCAGTTTTTTGCTACTACAAGTAGCCCAGAAGAAAACTGACTTTAAATTCTGAAAGCAAATGTTTACAATTTTTAAATTTTTAAAAGCAAATTTGGAAAGCAGAAATGCAGAGAAAATCTGAAAAAGAATAGACACATGAGAAGGTTGCAAAGCTGTCTAGCAGTACACCAAAAAATAACAACTCAAATGCCAGCAATATTTATTTTCAAATCAAATTACCATGTTAATCAGCTTGCAGTCCACCAAATTGTATGCTTCCTTTGCATTGTGGAACCTGGAAACCTAACTTCCGCTCAACAGAACAATGCAGATCATATGTCAAGACATACCACTCTGAAATTCTTAGCAAGGTGACTGCATTAGGTAGGACTCTTTTGGTTGCAAATGACCAGAAACTCAGCTCTATCTAGTTCAGGTAGAAAAGGGGGATTTTTGGAAGCTATTGGGATAGATCATACAATTCAAGGAAAAGTTGTAGAGTTGTAAAGTTGTAGAGTTGAAGTAGAGGAAGTACAGAGATGTAGCTAGGCTTGAGGCTCAAAGGGAACCAGGAATTTAAATGCCATCAGAACACCATTTCTTGAAATAGTACTTCATTGTCTTTCATTGTAAATTTAGTTTCTTCCTCATGGCGGGGAAACATGACCACCAGCATCAGCCAAGACCTCTATCTTACTGATTCTGTCACCAAAGAGGAACTGGCCCTCTTTCAGATTTAGAAACGGCATCAGTGAATGACTATGATAAACCTTTCTTGCTTCAGGGACCTTCCCTTAAATTAATGAAGCAAGGCCCAGAGGCAAGGTGCTTTAATAGTTCACCAGGCTCTTGTCAACAACCTAACCTTGAGACCAACAACTGGGGCTAAGATCCAGGACCACACAGCAGCAGGAATCATATGGCTGGGAGAGGGGCAGAGGAGTATCAGTACTGGGGAAGGAAGAGTGAGCAGGCCCCAGAAGTTGATAAGTAGGTGCTCCCTCCAGTGCTCAGAAATAGAAACCCCTTAAACTTACACCAAGGGATCTGGCAGACAAGCCATCCCTTCTTACATACCTTTTGACCACTATTTCTACTTGCACAATAAGTCTTACCAATAAAATTTAGGACCTACCTTGTACAAAAAACTGCAGATGAAAAACTGAAATTAACAGTTTAATTCTCTTTGACTTGTGTGTTAGTCAGCTTTCTGTCACTGAGACAATCAACTCAAAAGGAAGTAGACATTTTTGACTCACAGTTTCAGATTTCAGTTCATGGTTGCTTGTTCCTGTTGCTTTGTGCCTGTGGCAGAACAGTGCATCATGGTAGGAACGCGAGGCAAAGGACTGTTCATCTCATGGTGGCCGGAAGCAAAAATAAGAGAGATGGAAAGGGGCCAAAGTCCCAAGGTCCCCTTCAGAGTATACCCCCAAGGACATAACTTCCTTCCACTAGGTCCCACCTCTTTTTGTGTGTGTGTGTGGTACCGGGGAATGAACCCAGGGGCATTCTACCTCTGAGCTCCACCCCCAGCCCTATTTTTTATTCTTTGTTTTGAAACAGTGTCTCGCTAAGTTGCGGAGGGCCTCACTAAGTAGCTGAGGCTGGCAGCGAACCCGGATCCTCCAGTCTCAGCCTCCCAAGTACTGGGATTACAAGCGTGCGCCACCACACCCAGCTTAGGCCCCACCTCTTAAAGGTACTTCCTCCCAATAGTACCACACTCTGGCAACCAGCCTTTAACACGTGAGCCACTGGAGGACATTTAAAATCCAAACCATAGCAACTTGTATAATTCTGCATTGCTTGATATTAATATTCCCAGAACTGACTTTCTCATTGTTCACACTTGAATAATAGTATTTACCCAAGATTTTAATTTTGAATTATTTGAGGGGTTATTTAATAAGCAGACAAACCTTGGATTTAGGGTTTGTTTGTTTTAATTTGGTTTTTATGTTTACTTTTATATCTAATAGTATTGTCCTTTAATGCTTTATTAAAGACTACTGGATTTTTCTAATTATACTAGTATATAGGTGGGTATATGTCCTTTCTATTTTCCATGTTTGTTTGTTTGAAGACACTTGCTTTCCCTTCCTCTTTTCTTTATTCTTTTGGTCTCCATTGATAAATGCCATTATCCCATTATTTGAACATAAATAATTTCAATTATTTTAATCTTTTTATTTCAATTGTGACAGTACATTTGCTATAATTGCTTGGACTTACATCAGTACAATCAACTGTTCTCCCTGCTTCCTACCTGTTCTTGTCTGATATTCTTGAGTTTCTGCCTTACATTCAGGGTTCCCTTTCTATTGGACATACCTTTGAGTAATATTCTTTCAGAGAGAATATGCAGTATTCTTTTGCATAATTCCAATTGTCTTCACATATAAATAGCATGATTGTATATAAAATTCTTGAATATCATGGTTTTCTTTCAAAACTTTGTAAATGGTATGTTACCATCTTGTAGGGCAGCTTTTACTATAGAATGTTCTAGGGAAAATGAGTTGCAAAAGATGCTTCCAGAAAAAGGATTCCATGGTCATATAAGTATAGGAAAGGTTTCATTCTATTGGAAATGTACCAAAGTAGCACAGTAGAGACCATGAGACATCCTGCAGTGATGAAGATGGCTTAACTTTATTTCCAGTGTATCTAAGCTATTCAAGTTATATTAAGAGAAAGCAAATGACCAGTTATATGAGAATAGGTAACTTGTTGAGATCTTAATATGCATTTGGCATTGTTCTTGGGTTTAGTCCATGTATATTGACTAGTTTAATCCTCACACCAGCCCCATATGGTTGTAGAATTTCTAGCCTGTTTTAAACAAAAAGAAACAAGGCACGAAGAGCTTAAGAAAATAGGCTAAGCCAGGCGTGGTGTCTCACACTTGTAATCCCAGTACTTGAGAGGCTGAGACAGAAGGATTGCAGGTTCGTGGCCAGCCTCAGCTACTTAGTGAGACCCTGTTTTAAAATAAAGAATAAAAAATAGGGCTGGGGGTGTAGCTCAGAGGTAGAATGCCCCTGGGTTCAATCCCCAGTACCTCCAAAAAAAAAAAAATAGTCTAGAAAACAGTGGAGCCAAATTCAAACCCAAGCGGTTAGCTCCCATTACATTACTCATAGTCTTAAGAGTTGTTAGGTAAGAACAAGATAAAGACAACTTCTACATCTTTCCCAAGCATGAAAAACATAGCAAAACACCTCACTGCTCCAAAATACAAAGGGAACTTTCTACCAACCAGAAATATGCCTTGCTAGACTCTCACAGAATTTTCTGCTGCCTTGTGGCAAAGGCACTTTGGGGAGTAATCTGATTATCAGCCGTGCGAGTGCTCAAACTCTGCTGTTGGCCAACGTCCAGGACCCATCACTGAATCCCCATCACTTCATCAATTCACCCTCCTCAATTGACAGGCAAAACAACATCCAAATATTCATTGCACATCTGTGCCGGGCAGATTATACATTAGCAATTCAAATCCGGCTGGTGCACCGGCCATTCCTGCAAATGCGTCTGTTTGGGTGAGATGCCTTGTTGTCTCGGATGGATAATAAGGCAACTCAGTCTAATCTTGAAGAACAATCAACCCATTTTGCGAAGGTGACTGGCTGTGTGTGTTCTTGCCCTGGCAGCTTGGAACAATGGCCCCATAATGCACTTGACCCAGCTGGCAGCGAAGTCCCATCCTGATTAGTAGCCATGGCTGGTGTCAATCACCACGGGATGCGCCATTGTCCTCTGCTCCCCAACACAGTTTATTTACAGGAAAACAAAGGCTTTGGGGGGCTATGGCTGCTTCCCAAAGATTGCAAAATAGATTGAGCTGTCAAGCACACAAAGTAGATGAAGATTAATGAGTTGCGGGGACAATAAATATGAAGAGATGACCATGAATATGCTAATGGCATTATCCATATACACCGTAATTGCTACCAAAATTAAAAGGTGGCATGAAGAAGATGGGTCACCGGGTGACAGGGACATAATCTTGGATGCTTGAGACGTTCACCCCAGATAAGACCCTCTACAGGTTTCCTTTCCCCGATTAAACCATCCCAAAGCACCATTGTCCAGCAGCTGCCTGAATAAGCTCCTTTCAAACAGGGACACAAGGGGTGGGGTGAGGAGGGAAGCTGCAAAAGTTACTTTAGGGAAAGGTGTAATTAGAATAAGAAAGGTGCTTATCAAAGGCAAGAGGAGCTCCCACTTCATCCCCAGGGACCGAATTGATGAAGGATGTCATTTCAGACCTTGGGACCCTCAACCCCAGAGCCACGAGGATTATTATAACTCTGAGAATGATATTTAGATCACCTTTCAGGGAGGAGTGGAATACTTTTTAAAAGTATTCTACTAATTTGGATTTTTTAAAATAAACATAATAGAGAAATTTGAAGAACATAGTTTTGCGGCAAAATGTTGCTACCATGGATAACTTGGTTTTGGAAAATCTATATTCTGTAGAACTGTGGCATGACCGAGCCCCACCCAGGTTTGCAGACCTCACAGTCTTCCATGTGGCAGGACAGGGAACTTGGTCCTCATTCACACCCCCCTTTTTTTTCTTCTTCCAGACATGAGGAAGCATCCTCATGTCTGGGTGGGGATTAAGTTATCATAATAACATGCCTGAGTTATGAGAGGCCATGCATATTAGAAGGAAAAAGGATTATTGTTCCACAGTTTCTCTAGGTAACCTGGGACTCTAGCGGTTTAGTTCCAACATACAAATGTTAGAGGGACACCAATATTCAGGTCGTGGCAAGTGGGGTCAACAATTACTGCTACTTCAATGTCACAGAAATAATAATTTTTATTTATAACAGATCTCATCTTATACACAAGCCTCCACCTTCCCCTCTGATGGGAAACTCAACCTAGGGCAGGGGCACTTAAGCTTCTTAATTGAAGGTAACGTAGTCTCTTAACTATTTTGAATAATGTCTCTGGGGTATGTCTTCAGTTAAAGTTAAAATCCATCACCTTGTTTTCTCCACTCCCCACCTCGTTTCCAAGAAGGCAGCAGCACAGTGATGGGGAGGGTCCTTTGGCCCTTATCCTCCCCTCTGGGTCTTCACTGGCCTCACTGCTATGCCTTTGCCCTCTGGGGTCCTGAGCATCCTGTCCTAAGGTCTGCTGGGGATGTAGGTGGCTGGTCCTGCCTGGCCTGGAGGTGTCGGGTAGATAACTAAAGTCCTTCCTTGGACTGAGGTCCCTGTGCTAACCCCTCATCTATTGTAATCCAGTACTTCTCCTAGAGGCTCCTCCTCCCTCATCAGGCACATGGGAATTCCTAGTCTCTATCTAAGAAACAGATATCCCTCCAAGAGCACTATGCTTGCCCCTTATATCCAGACCTCTCACCTCTCTAGAGCAGCCTTACCATTTCCATGCATATTAGACATGGTGCCACGCCAAAGGTGGGCATCTCTGAAAGGCTTAGATCACCACCCCTGATATCTTTTAATTCATCCAAACTTAGCAGCTGCTCTCTTCTCCCTACACTTCCTCTCCAGGATTCAGCCCCAAGGTGATGGTGTATAAGTCAGCTACTGCCTCAACGCTGCATAACAAACCTCAGAACTCTGCAGCTTCCAACAAGCACATATCCTTCTCACTTACAGGTCTTTAGAGGCTGGGGAAGCTCTCCTTCAGGCTGCAGGTCAGCCTTGGACTGGCTTTAAATTCGTGCTATGTGACCAGTATTCCCCTTGGAATAGCAACTGCCTGAGATATATTCTTCTCGTGGAAAATCAAGCCCAAGAGAACATAGGAAGTGCATTACTTCTTGAACCCTCAGCTCAGATTCCCATCCCACTGACCTCAGCAAGTCCAATACCAGTGAGGGAGAGAAATATGCTTTATTCATCTGTGTCCTGCAAGGTCACAAGACAGAGGGAGAGAGGGATGTTTAGGGTTTATTAGGAAGTTGGAAGAGGGAGAGACTACCTGCTATAGTTTATACCCCAAAGGCCATGTATTAAGGACTTGGTGCCCAGCTTGGCACTATTGGAAATGATGGAACCTTTAAGGGAAAGGGTCTAGTGGGAGGTTTTGGGCCATTAGGGCATGCCCCTAAAGGGAATTGTGGGACCCCACAACAGATCCAAAAGCAATGGAACCAATGAACCATAACTATCAGCCAAAATAAACCTTTCCTTTTTAAAGTTGATTACCTCAGACATTTTGTTACAGTAACATAAAACTGACTAGCACACTGCTTCTTCCCAGAAGACTCTGCAAAGTCCCCAGAGAAGAGATAACCTCTGAGCTCTTTTAAAAGAAGGACAGCTATCTACCAAATGGCTGAAAAGGAAGGACATCCTGGCAGAAGTTGCAGGTTCTGAAAAAGGACTAAGAAGTGACACAGCATGGACCAAGTCACAGAAATCCGGTGTGATGGGAAATGAACCTGAAGAGGGGGCAGAGTCAGAGCACAGAGGATTCTACAAACCAGGCTGAGATCCTGAGGTCGGACTTTGTTCTAGAAGCCATGGCAGTCTGTGATGGGCTCCAGACCAAGAAAGAGGCCTGGCCAAGTTCAGATTTGTAAGAGTCACGGGACCAAAAAGTAGGAAGGCAAACGGGGATCTTCTCACTCCCAAAGCCATCTCTTCCTGTGAGAACTCACTCTCCCTTCAGGCATACAAGCTCCAAATGCCACTGCATCTGCCACTGCCCCCTCATGTCCAGTGTGGCCATCAGGTCTTCATCTTAGTGGTGGAAAAAGAGAAAGGGGGCCTCCTTCAAGGATCCAAGGAAAAGAACCTGCCCCATTTCACATGACCTACTTATAAAACTTAGGTGGCTGTAGACCGGCAATATAAATCCCTAGTTTCCATCATATTTATTTGAGTTGGTGACTGGAAGTGTGTGAACAGCATACAAATTTACAGTCAGAAAACATTAGCTTCCAAATACTGCCCCCAGAATCACTTCTTTAAATTCAGCTTGTTTTCCCATTCCATCGTTTGCAATCAGAGTTTTCGCTGCAGACAGATTTTTACAGGCTAGCCCTAGACCTGGGATTTATTTGTGCCCATAAACAAAGCCCTGATATTAATCGCAGACTATTTCTGATTCTCAGTTAATGTTCTTAAACGTCTTGTGTCCCCGGGGACTCTTTGCCCTGTCACATGAAGATGATGTTTCAAGATTTATATTTCCCCAAAGAAGCAAGTACATCATAAAACCTAATGTATTCCGTGGTTCGGAATGATAATTTCACCAAGAAGTGAGGGAATATTTCACTAAGGATCATTATAATATCCACGTAAGTTGTTAATATACTACTTCCCTTTAAATATTCATCCAGCTTCTGTTTATGGGATGGCCCCCACTCCCCATAGGGGATGGTAGTGAGTTGTGTGGTTTGGGGCAGGTATTGAGGACGAAGCTGTGGACAGTCCCCTGATTTGGGATAAGAAGATCGTGGAGAAGGCAAGAGGCTGTCACAAGCAAAAAGACCAGACAGAGACAGCGTGCTGAGGCCAAGGGCTTTGGCCAGGAGAAGGAGGCATCAGCAGGGCCCAGGGTACACACTATATATGGCCACAAGGTCTCTGTCCCCAGAGACTTGAAGGACAGAGGTATATACAGAACCCTCGTGTCACTTAGCTTTCCTTCACTACAACAAATATCAGAGACAATCACTTACCAAAAAAGGGAGGTTTCCTTGGCTCACAGTTATGGGGGTTCCAGTCCATGACCAGTTGGCCTCGTTGTTTGGGGCCTGTGAGCACATCATGGTGGCTGAGTGAACTGCTCTCCTACTGTGTAGAAAGCAAAAAGAAAAAGGGAAGGCCTTCGAGGACACACCTCCAATCACCCAAGGACACCTCACTAGGCCCATCCACCTCTTAAAGGTTCCACCACAACCTTCACAGCTATATCCTTGACCTTCCCTCGATCCTACAACCTCCTGGATGCTGGCAAGGCCCTTCCCACAGAGCTACTTCTCTAATCCTTGGGAGGATTCCCATGAAATGAGGTTCGGTCTACCTGTGGGCCTGGCTCCTTTTGGTTGAATCACCTGCAGAGCTACAGCTACCATTGGTTCTGTCTCCCTTCTTTCTTTCCCATTTATTTATTTATTTATTTATTTATTTATTTATTTATTTATTTATTTTGTATGTGTGTGGTACTGGGGATGGAACCCAGGGGCCTTCTACTTCTGGGCTACACCCCAGATCTATTTTATTTTTTATTTGGAAACAGGGTCTTGCTAAGTTGCCGATAGCCTTACTGAGTTGCTGAGGCTGGCTTCAAACCTGCAATCCTCCTGTCTCAGCCTCCCAAGTACTAGGATTACAAGCGTGTGCCACCACGCCCGGCCCTTTCTTTCCCCTTTTGATGGAGGTTGCTGTGGCTCCACACTGTGGCCTGTTCTTTAGTGTTTCTTCATTCCCTGTTGTTTCCCTTCACCTTGGTATCTTCTTAAAATGTTCTTTTGTGGGACCTTTCTTATCACATGAGACCATAAATAATTTTCAAGTTACATTTACTTTGTATAATGGGAGGGTCCTAATTTCTATAAAGTTGAACTACAGCATTATTTGGTAACACATGTCATCAACACTTTATGTCATTAAATCTCTTAAGTTGTAATTATACTTTTGCCATATTATGCACTAAAAATTAAAACTCCTAAATCAGTGGTACTAGACACTTGGGTGTATCTTCCTTATTTGAAATGGGATCAGTCTACCTTAAATACAATTTAATTTTATACATTTCCTACAATCCGGTTTTTTACTGGTGCATTGTAAAAATTATGCATGATATTGGGGTTTATTGTGTATTGTGATTTATTGTGTATAACATGATTTGGTTAGTTTCACTTTCCTGTATCCCTCCATTCCATATCTATTCAGTGTGAACAGGGGCTGAATTTTGTCAAAGGCTTTTTCTGCAACTATTGAGATGATTCTGCAATTTTTGTACCTAATTATCTTTATGTGGCAAATGACATTTATTGATTTGCATATGTTGAATCATCCTTGCATCCCTGGAATGAAACCAACTTGATGATGAGGTAAGATGTTGAAGCTGGCCTTGAACATGCAATCCTCCTGTCTTGGCCTCCCAAGTACTGGGCATGTGCCACCATACCCAACCCTATTAGAAGTTTTACTTTGGCAAAATGTTAACAGGAGCCAGGCATGGTAGTGCATGCCTGTAATCCCAGTACTTGGGAGGCTGAGACAGGAGGATTGCAGGTTCAAAGTCAGCCTCAACAACTTAGAGAGGCCTCCTGCAACTTAGTGAGACCCTGTTTCCAAATAACAAATAAAATAGGACTTGGGGTGTAGCTAAGAGGTAGAATGCCCCTGGGTTCAATCCCTAGTACCACAAAGGAAAAAAAATTTTGAAAATACAAAACAAGACCAGGCAATCACAAGTTCTTTTATTCCAGTCTTCATTTCTAATATCTATAACACTCATGTCACACATCGTGTGTGTGTGTGTGTGTGTGTGTGTGTGTGTGTGTGTGTGTGTATGTGTGTGTGTGTTACAGAAAGGCTAAGAAAGTGTTACAGTGGCCACTGGGCTTCAGGAAGAGCAAAGTCAGAGAGGAGACACAGATGCTAAAGTCACTGCAAGTGGCCAAATAAGAGTTTTAAGGAACCAGTTCTGAAGAATGGCCCAGGGGAGGGTGGTTTGGAGAGCGGGCAGTTTCAGAGTGTTGGCTCTAAGCGTCAGCTCGAGGTGTCAGCTGTTTGTAATATTATTTGAGGCACTACCCTTTCTTTTTCCACCTGCTTCTTCTTTGACTTATATAGTTGTGTATTTCATGATGCAACCTGTATTACATTTTTTGGAAGTAATTTTATAAATAAATATGTAAAATGCATCCTGAGATTCAAGAACTAATAAAGTGGGTCAAGTCCCATAACGAAGAGATGAAGGGCTCGCACAGGGCTGCTGTGCTTGTCACTAGTAAGGGCACTCCTTATACCTCAGTAAAATGACAGCTTTTCTGGACTCTCCATGGTCAGGTAAATAGGTCTCATCACCACTTCAAACTAAAATGGCCTCTAACTGAACACATCTCTCTCTTCTTTCCTGAGTCACCTCTGACTTGCACCATTCATAATGGTTTCATGTGTGTGCGTGCGTGCATGCGTGTGTGGTGTACTGGGGACTGAACACAAGCCCACCTGAAGCACAGAGGGCATTCTACCTCTGAGCTACACTCCCAGCCCTATTTTATTTTTATTGTGAAACAGGGTCTCACTACGTTGCTGAGGCTGACCTCGAACCTGTGATCCTCCTGTCTTAGCTTCCCAAGTAATGGGATTATAGGTGTGCACCACCACACCCAGCCTGGTTTCCTCTTTTAAATAACACAACTCCATTGTTTTCTTGATCATCTATTTCTTACCTCTTTTTTTCAAATCCTGTATCCAATACAATACCTTTGTGTATTTCTATTTTTACATTGATTTGTTCTTATTTATTCTAATTTAACAAAGAACTATTCATATACTTAGCATCTATGCCTTGATTATTTCTTTCAAAAATATCAACTTTCTTCCATTTTCAGACTTTTCCTGTCCTCCCATGGTTTCCCAGTGCACATATACACTGCTACAAGATTAATTCTTGATTCTTGAAACAAAATGTTTGCTTTCTTTTTTAAATGTCTGATGCTTTCATTCATCCATTGTTAAATGCCTGACACTTTCAGCTTCTTTGTAACATTTTTCAAAATCTGACCTGACTCTAAGAAGACAAACTCCTGCTTTTCCCAAACCTACTTCTTCAGCCAGTCATTCCCTTCTTCTTCCTCGTCCCTCATCACTCCTCACAAGAAGGGTGTTCCCCAGGTCTGAGGTACCTTTCTTCCTCCACTCTCCGCATTAAAGCAGCATGTTTTTTTCAAAGACAATTCAGTTCCCAGTTTCTCCAGTATCTGTTGTCAAAACTCATCAGTTGCCAGGCATGGTGGTGCACACCTGTAATCCCAGTACTCGGGAGGCTGAGACAGGAGGATTGCAGGTTTAAGGTCAGCCTGGGCAACTTAATGGGAAACTGTCTCAAAATAAAAGATAAAAGGGCTGAGGGGAGTAGCTCAATGGTAGAGCATCTGTGGGTTCAATCCCCAGTACTGCAAAAACAAAACAAAAACTTCATCAGTCACATTAATGATCTCATAGAATTTATTTTCTATATTATATATTTGATTATTTACATATGTGTATCTTTATCCCTCCCCCTTAATCATCAGTGTATCATATCTCTACTTTGATGGAAGCTCCTCTAAGTAATTCCTGGATATGACCATTTCTTATATTATACATCCTTTCAGTGATTAGTAAAATATTTTATGTATGCCAATATTTCATAAATATTATTTGCATAAGCAAACTTCTTATAAATTTCTACTTTATTCACTACTAACAATGGCAATGACAATTTGTTTTTTCAAGCATTCCTTAATTGTGCTGATTTGGAATGAACGATCAAATGAATCTTTGGGAAAAAGTTTGTTTTTGGTACTGGGGATTGAACCCAAGGGCATTCTACCTCTGAGCTACACCCCCAGACCTTTTCATTATATATTTTGAAACAGGATCTCACTAAATTGTTGAATGTCTTGCTAAATTGCTGAAGCTTGCCTGGAACTTGTGATCCTCCTGTCTCAGCTTCCCAAGTACTGGGATTACAGGTGTGTGACACAATGCCTGACTTGGAAATAAATTTTTTAAAACATCAAAATTATAAAAATGAAAAGGTCACAGCAAGGGGTCTTCCAAATTTGCTCTCAGGGAGAAAAATTACCATATGGTTTTCATACCACCACAATTCAGGCCCAGACAGTTCTGTGTGCCTAATGAGATGTCCATCAGTGAGGAAACAGCTGTGGAGGCCGGAGCGAGGGGCTGAGGCTGAAGGAATGAAATGAAGGATTGATTTATGTCCATTGCTTTGGCCAGCACACATCAGGGCAATCAGCGGCCAGTGGGGCTGCTCCAGCGCTCAGGAGGGCAGCACCTGAGTATTGCCTCAGCTCTTCTCCCCTCGCCACACCCCACCCATCACCACATCCACCCCATCATTCAGGCATCAGTGCAGTGAGACTTGGAGACCCAACCCTCCCGCCGCCTCCTGCAGCAAGCTGGCTTCTCCCTCTGCTCCTGTGAATGAACAGCTATGCTCCACCCAGCTTGTGGTCTGCACCCGCCTCTGCCACGTGAATGAGCCAGCGTGGGGCTGATGTCTACTCAGCTCTTGCATTTCTCAGGGCAGGTGTCTTGTTCAGATGTGGGAATCAGGCTGGGTCCGACCCAGCATGAGTGGGTGAGCCAGTGTGTAGAAAGAGAAAAGACATTTGAGCCCAGCCAGGGGCTCCCAAGCCCGCCCTGACACACAGGAGAGAAGGCAGTTTTGTAGGGGCCACGCCTGTCCATGCTGTGCTGCGGGCTTGTGGATGAGGCCACAGAGTTTCTGGGTGGAGGGGGTGAACTGAACATTGACCCCCCGATGCTTGTTTTTTCACCCACTGTTCCAGTCTCTACTTCTCCAAGGAGTCCTCCGGGTAAGCCCACTAGACTCTTTCCAGAGTTGACCCTGGAGAATTATCTTGGTGCCTCTATTTTTTCATCTATACAATGGGAGCAAATAAAATTGGCTGGCAGGATTTGCAACCAGCAAAGAAAATAGCTGCTGAAAGCCCATTAGCACTGTGGTCGGAGGTTCTAGTCATCACTGGGTTCTGAGCCCTGGGTAGGTGTATGGTTTGGATATAAAATGCCCCATCACCAGGGAAGCTCACATGTTAGGCTATGCAGCCAGGCTCAGAGTTGGGGTGCAGTTAGAGAAGATGGATCACTGGGGGCATGGTCTTGAGGACTTTATCTGTCCCTGGTTCGTTTCCCTCCTCTCTCTCTCTCTCTCTCTCTCTCTCTCTCTCTCCCTCCCTCCCTCCCTCCCTCCTCTCTCTCTTTCCTGGCCACCAGGAGGTGAGAGTAGCTTTTCCTCTGCCATGCCCTGTGGCTGAGCCATTTCTGCCTTGGAGCCAGCCAACCATGGACTGACCTCTGAAATCATGAGCCCCCAATAAACCTTTCTTCCTCTAACTTGAGCTTGTCAGGCATTTTGGTCACAGCAATGGAAAAGTGTACTAAAACAGCATCTCCCACCAAATGACTCCTCCATTCATTGCCACAACAATATAGAATAGTGGCCCCAGGCTGGGTGCTGGTGCGAGACTGCCTGCTTCTGAATACTTGTTCTCACACTTACCAGCTCTGCCCCCTGGGCGTGTTATCTCATTTCTCTGAGTTTCAGTCAACTCATGTGCAAAAGAGAGATGACTCCCACACTGCCTCCCAGGAAGAAGTGAGTTAACACATGGAGAGAAGTTAGAGCAGTGACCTGTGTGAAGGAAATGCTCAGAGAAGGTCACTCTCACTGCACTATTGCATAAAAGCTGCTTGTCATGAAGCTGCTCAGCCCAGAGTGGTGCATCTCAAAGATGGGGTTAAGCTGCATTTTACATAAAAATTTACCTTTCAAATGTACACATTCATATGAGCTTCTTCATTCCAAGGTCAACATGCCATTGATGAAAGAGAAAAACTGTAGTTTTCTAATAATAATAACATTTGTTGCTCCAGTGTTTTTTGAATGAATGAATGAGCTAGTTAATTAATAGGGTTTTTTCTGCATGGATTTGTACACGAGGAAGAGATAACCTATAACTGAAATGTTGTATGTGATTTCCCACCATGAAGACACCAAGCATAGCTGGTGACAGGTATGGGAGCCATATATCTACCAAGGACCTTGAAGACCGTCATGCCAAACCAGGGCCATTTAATATTTTCATTAATGGCTTGAAGGATGGAATTGAGACACAGCTAATCAGATTTCTGGATTCTACGAAGCTGGAAGGGATCTTAGCCACTTTGGAGGACAAGATTAAAATGCAATCCAAGCTTGACAAATTGCAGAGATGGACCTAAATCAATAAAGAGAGGGGCAATAAAGATAAATGCAAGCTGCTTTGAACAAAGCTGAGAGAATTATCAGGTACCAAAGGGTGGTGAGAGAAATGAGTTTTGAGGGGGCCTGGAGGAGGTACCTGGATGGAAATTGATCGAGTCATAATATTTGTAAAGTGGAGGCTCTGCTCTGTTACCTGGTGAATCTTAAACTTCAGTGTGCAGAAGAACAGCTCAGAGAGCTTAGCAAATTGCAGATTTCCAGGCCCAGGACCTGAGATGGTGCTTCGGTAGTTTTGGAACAGAGCTAAGTGGAGTCTGGTATATCCACAGGTGGTCCATGGGTGACACTTTGAAAAAGCTAGCAGAGTAAGGTAGTAGCCTCTGAGAATACCATGACTTTCCAAATATTTACTCTGTGGAACACTTATCCCATAGGATTCTCTGTAAGAAGTGAATTCTGTAGCCAAATAAGCTTGGAAATATTCTCTTTTTGACAGAAATATAAATTCACAAGGCAAGTGAACATCTCAATGACTCCAAATTTCTCTGCAATCAAATAAACCACAGTGACCCAAACTTTTTGACCAGGAAGCCATTTGTGTGTGTGTATGTAACATCCAGCAACATCTGAGGAACATACTTCAGAAACTGCCGTCCATTCTCAAGCCCCTGCCCCATCAACTCTCCAGGATTCCTCAGTCCTGGCCCTTCCACTGGCCTGTGTTGAAACCTACATTCAGTGGGTAGGAACATCATTTAAAGTACTATTCTGTCTCCTCCACTATCCTGGGTCTGAACTTTTCCTCTAACACTTACAAAAGCATAAGGAAGCAAATTAACTACAGCTTTGAGTCCTGGGCTTTAAGTGCCCATTAATAGTGCCCATGTGCCCCAGGACAGTGCGGGGAGAGGGGGGCTTCTCCTTCCTTTGCCTATTGTCTTTCTTGAGTTGTGTCAAGAATGGCTGGTTGCTTCTCGACTGTCTATTCTCTCCTAAAGAGTCCCCATATCATTTAATGTGGCAAAGTTCCCTGCTTAGGAAACCACATTCCCTTGCAGATGAAGGGTGGTAGCCAGATGTATGCAGAAGCCACTGGGCAGATTTTTGAGGAATTACTTTAGAGGACCTGGCACATTTGGAAGACATTCTCTTTGCTCTTCTCCTCCTCCTCCTCCTCCTCCTCCTCCTCCTCCTCCTCCTC